>RPOG01002456.1:0-29036 GCA_008086565.1 Thalassoma bifasciatum
CTATTTTGGTCATCTTGTATACACAATGAGGCTTTTGAAGAACTGTTTTATTTTCCACCACTGCCTAATATTGCGTTAAACAAGTTCAGTTGGAAAAATGTACAATTCGTGCAATAAACAAAGACAGTGTACTTCATGTCGTCAGTCTGTGTTTCATTTTAGGAGTGTGTATGGTGAGCTTATTGCATGACTGAAGTGGGCACGTTCTGCTCTTTCATGGGTTTAAGTGGTTAATTTAATCCTGAAACTTTGAAATTTACACATCTGTGTAGTTGTGACACTTTATCAATGAGAGCATAAATATACACTTTCACATCATCTACCTACAGACTGCGTAGTTGGCTCAATGATATGACGCCTACTTTTTCTGTCTGATTGAACGTCTCTGTTGAAAAAAACCCCCCTCAAACTACATAAAAAGACAATATGTACGTCTGATACCTTCCTCATATACAAAACCACTTCAGGTTCTCCAAACATTTTAGTTATTAGTCATTTTTCTGCTTTTCTGAAGTGACAAAAAAATCATGTGAGGCGATCGTAGACGTCAACTTCTACCTGAGCAACTGCTTTAAAATCACTTTGAATCAATTCAAATATATCTGTTGCCCTATTTGGCTTAATTTCTAACATGTTCATTCACTGACAAAATTATGCAGCATTTGAACTTATATTTCAATCATAATATACAAACAAATGTCGTCTAAATATCTTCATTAACCCTGTGGTGCAGTGGTCACTACAGTGGACACCTATTTAAAAGTTATTTACTCCTAAATTCACCGGTTCATGTGGTGGAAATTCATATTAGCCTGTGTCAGGATATTTTTTATTCTTCTTAGGGCCTGAAGAATGTTTTCAGTGTTTTTTCCAAACATATATATTTTTAAAAAGTTATAGACAAACATTTGAGAGTGAAAAAGCGTATGTACTATAAATTATTCAGTGTTAAAATGGATGGTAGAGAGTTAAAATGTTTCCCAAAGTATTAAAAAAAAGATTATTAATGAATTTACCAATAAGAAAAAAAAAAGAAAAGAAGTCAAACAAAACAAAAATCTATATTTACATTAAGGTCACACTGTTTCATGTTGATTGGTCAGTTACAAATATATGAATTAAAAAAATGGAAAACTTTTTTCATGCCTTAAGACAAATAAAAACACTCAAGGGAAAAATCCTGACACTGAGTTTAATAATTCATGCATCAGAGGGTTAAATGAAACATCATCTGGGGCGACAGGGTATTTCATCAACCACCTGGAAAGTCATTAAGTCTTTCTCATTTTGACAAATTAACCTGTTTTTAAGTACTGTAATGTACTAGACACTTTTGGGTATCATGTGGGGTGACTGCCCCAAAACTGTGAATAATAAGTATTATCTATAAATCTATAAGCGTACTCTTTTTAAACTTTTTATTTAATTTCTAATTGTAATGTTAAAGAAATAGATAAATTTTGAGATAAATTGCGGTTGCCCCAAATGACTTTTCCTCAAGGCTGTCCTTTTAATTCAACTTTAACCCTTTAGTTCCCACCCAATTCTGGCCTATTTGCCGTACTATGTTTCAGAGTTTATAACTGTAGAACCATAAGGTCAAAATTAATTTGTGACACCTCATTTGAAAGATTAAAAATGTCAGAAAATGTTTTTATATGTGCTTAAAGTCCACATCAGGGTAAATGCAGCTGAAAGGAGCTGGAGGACTGTGGGACAGCCAGTATGTGTGGCACTGTTTCATTAGATAAGGAAAAAGAATACAAAAGGGAGGAAGGGGGGGGGAAAGCAAATACCAGACTAGGCTCCTGTAGGGGGGCACAGTGTGGGATTAGAAAAAAAACACATAAGCAACATATTAAACTAGTACAAAAAAGCTTGAAGACTTGCACATGTGGATGGGGGAAGGGTGTAGGGGAGGGGAGGTGTCGCAGCACAGACACTGAGAGGTGCGCACGCAGCAATCCTCAGCAGACTGAACTGTAACGAGGGAGGGAGGGGGGCAAGAAGACGTTGAGTTGAAGGGTGTGTGTGTTATGTGTCTTAATTTGTGTATAAGTGAACTTCATCCCCTAAAAATAATCTCAATTGTGTCAAATCTTTATTCAAAAGAAGAAAAATATGGGTGCAGTTGAACTCAAAAGAGGAAGAGATCTGTTTACAACTCTGAGATAAATAACCTGACAAATGATCAGTACTTTGTTTTTTTTTAATTCAACAGTCTCTGAGAGGGAATTTCAACTCCACACGAGTGACAAAATTATAACTCTCCAAACCGATAATCAGTCACACAACACTTTCACTCTTCATCTGACAAACAGCCTCATATCACACAACACTGAAAACGAACTCTCTTCCACTCTGTAAGTCATCACACCTGCTGCACACTTTGAAATTGTAGAAATGTAATTCTCTAGGAGTCAAGTCTAATTTATACTTTGGTTTTTGTCATGTTTTCGTCGTGTTTATCGGGAAAAGGTCGAGGAGGGTTGTTCTATTAAAAGAACACTATGTCTGTGTTTGTAAGTCCTCACTCGACGAAAAAAAAAAAAAAAAAAAAACTTACAGTCGGCTACTTTGAAATCACCCAAACACAGGCATCAGTCTCTCCACTTGTTTCAGTTCATCCGTCGGGCTTCCTGCCTCGTCCTCCAGCACGTCGGAGACATCAGCTCGCCTGTCAAATACAATCCGCCGTGACATCGTGCAGACATAAATATTAAAGGAGACACGATGATGAGCTTCCACCTACTTGCACACTCACACAGAAATCACACTGATAAGAATCTGAAGTGTCAGCTGTGTTATTCCTTGTACTCCAGGAACTGCTGCAATCTTTTCCGGTGCTCAGCGGACATCTGAACGGCGCTGAGGGTTTAGAAACATCAAACTATCGTCAGCTCTTTTTGCATCAGGCAGAGAAAGTGAGGTTTTAATAAGAGGTCTTACTTTAAGTGCGTTCCAAACGTGGTGCTTATCCTGTAGATGGCGGTCTTGAGTGTGGCTCTGAGAGCAAAGCGTAAGGTTTTATAGGTGGAGTCTCCTATGCTGCTGCTCGACCTGAGAGGTTTACTGGAGGCATGAGGCAGCTTGAAGTGTCGGTCGACTGCCTGAAGGTGTGAAAGGATGAGACAGAAGAGATTTTAGATGGTTCATGATCCAAACCAGCTTTAATTCTTTACATCAAAATGACAAACTTGATTGGTTTTTTTGCCAAAAGTGACTCATTTTGAATTTGGTTCCTGCAACACGTTCCTTAAAAGCTGGGACAGGTTCATGTTTCCCACTGTGTTCCATCACTTTTCCTTTTAACAACACGTAATAAGTGTTTGTGAACTGAGGACAATAATTGCTGAAGCTTTGGAGATGGAATTCTTTACCATTCTTGTTCATGGACAACTTTAGTTGTTCAACACTTTGTTCCATTCTGTGCTTTATAATGCGCCACACATTTTCAATGTGAGACAGGTCTGGACTACAGGCAGGTCAGTCTCGTAGCTGCACTCTTTAACTACAAAGCCACACTGTTGTAACAGGAGCAGAATGTGTCTTGGTTTCATTGTGTTGATGAAATAATCAGGGACGTCGAAAAAGACAGTGTCATGAATGGCAGCAGGTGTTGCTCCAAACCTGTTTGAACCTTTCAGCATTAATGCTGCCTTCACAGATACTGTAAGTTACCCATGATGCCATGGGCACTACCACGCCCCCATACCATCACAGATGCTGCTTTTGAACTTTGCGCTGAGAACAATCCAGATTGTCCTTTTTCTCTTTTTGGAAGACACCACGTCCATGATTTTCTAAGAGAGTTTAAATGTGGACTCATCAGACCACAGCAGACTTTTCCACTTTGCCTCAGTCCATCTCAGATGAGCTCAGGCTCAAAGAAGCCCGCGGTGGCGGCGTTTCTGTCTGTTGTTGATATCTGGCTTTGTCTTTGCATGGTAGAGTTTGAACTGTCACTTGTAGATGTAGTGATGAACTGTGTTAACTGACAATGGTTTTCTGAAGTGTTCCTGAGCCCACGTGCTAATATCCTTTATACAATGATGTGGGTCAGCGCCACCTGAGGAGTCAAAGGTCACTGCCAGTCAATGTTGGTTTTTCGTCTTGCTGCCAACATTCAGAAATTTCTCCAGATTCTCTGAATCTTTTGATGATTTCATGGACTATAGATGATCAAAACCATTAAATTCCTTGTAACAAGAAACATTGTTCTCTAACTGTTAGACTATTTTTTTCACGCAGTTGTTGACAAAGTGGTGAACCTGGCCGTATCCTTACTTGTGAAGAACCGAGCCTTTCAGGGATGCTTTTTTTTATACTCAATCATGACACTCACATGTTTCCAATCAACCTGTTCACCTGTAGAATGATCCAAACAGCTGTTTTTTCAGCATTAATCAACTTTCACAGTCTTTTGTTACCTCTGTCTTAGTTTTCTAGGAATGTGTTGTCAAGTTCAAAATGAGTGAATACTTGCAAAAGACAAAGTTTATCAGTATGAACAATATATATCTTGTCTTTGTCGTGTTTTCAGGAATTGGAAATCATTGTATTGTGTTAATTTAGGCTTTACACAACACCCTAACTTTTTCCTACCTCTTGCAACACCAGCATGCAACTAAGAATGCTGGGTAATGTAGTCTGCACAACCCCAAACTGGTCTTCTGAGTAGGAGGCTTGGATGAGATAAGACAGCCCTGGGGGAGGAAAGCAGAGGATGCTGGGATGTGGATGACAATTTATAAAAAGGCCTCGTATGTGACATGAGGTCCATGGTGTCGTCTTACCCTCTAGAGCCCAGATGTGAGCCTGGCTGTCTGCAAACAAAGCCTGACTGGAAGCTTCTGGAAGCTTTGAGACACAAATGTGTTTGTGGTGAAAGTTGTTAGAGGAAACTTTAAAGAGAATCGACATTAAATCATGCATTCAGGATCGCGAGAAGACACCCAAAGAAGCAAGGGAGACTAAAACTAGTGCAATATACATTTTAAATTGAAGGTGAGTCCCTCTTCAGTTTCATGGCACAAGCATGTGATCATTCTTACACCACTCCTTCATTCAAGCCTCAGAGTTACTTAACTCTTAAGACTTTTTTTGTAAAAGCTGGATGGATGAAAAGAAGCTACATTAGTCATTTCTACGAGTACAAAGTAAAGCCTGACACCCGGGGATGGATTAGTGAAGCTGCAGGATGGGAGAGTTAGATTCAATCTAAATGAAGAGCCCTTTAGATGTTGCAAGTTCGACACAGCAAAAGTTTTCAAGAAAAAAAATCAGGTAATTAAAATCATCTGAGAATCATCCAGGCCAATTCAACTTCTTTTTGTTATTTTTGAGCTCAGATTGTTTTTGCGAGCCCAAATCGGTTAAGAGTCACTGTAATCAAGTGTCATAGATTCACATAGATTCTTGTTAATACTTCTTTCTTTCCCCAAATGTTTGAAGAGTAACGGTAATTTAAAGAGAACTTTTAAAATGGGAGTGGTGGCACTTCAATTGATGTCAGAAGTTCTGTCTGAACACGTCTTAACATTTAAGGTGGATATATCAAATCCAATTTTTCACTTGTATTTTAAAATAATCGAGATAGCAAGTTATTTCTGATGTATTTAAGTCAAATTTAGGCCCTGTTTATGCAACATTTTGGGTAAAAGGTTTTGAAAAGAGGTAGGTGACATTCATACTGACGGTGAGTCATTAAAAAAAAACCCTCAAAGTCGCATCTTGAACTTGCAATATCAGAAGAGCTTTCACCTAAAGATAATCTACGTTTCCGTGCGGGGAGACCCTCAGCGTGTTCAAGAGTCAACGGAGGAGAACATGCACATGCTACTCATCCTTACCTTGTTAAACAAATACATAACCAGCACCCGCTTTGCCAAGAAATTTTTAACCTGAATGGAGCAGTTAAGTGTAAAGTTGATTTAGCTTTCAGAATTTCACAAGACAATTAAAAACATGTGTAAAAACAATGTGAAGGCTTTTCATACTTCTTAAGATCTTACCAGCTTCAAATATAAGACAAAGACATACGTGCTGTCACTTTTGTTTCATGAGTGTTTTTACAATCATCAGCTGATCATGAAAAGTATTTTACTGATACTGTTTGTCAGAGTGGAGTACCTGTTCTTTTCTGTTCTGGAGGAACTTAGCCAGGAGACTCGGTTTGGAGGCTTCCTGCTTTGGGCTGGTTACTGAGGCGGGGGATGGTGGAGGACTCCCACTGACCTGTGAATCTGCAAGCCACAAATATTTTCAGACATCACTTCACTTCATGTGAATTAACTTGGGGTACCTGCAGGTTTTGGCAAGTCAAATTTAAGACTTTTTAAGACCTTTTTAACGCCACTTTGAAAGAAATTTAAGACCAAAAACACATAAACTTAGTCGATGGTTTGGGATCCTGCTGCATTACAACCAAATCATAGTGTGTGTCACTTCATGAGACTCATTCAAGTTTACTTTTTGACTGTTTATTGAACATAAAGTTGTTCATTGGTTAATATCTGTGTGTAAAAGTGCAAACAGTGACCCATAGTAATAGACTGCCAAGCTAGGATGCAGATAAATTATATCAGCAGCTTGTAAGACAGTTTTCACTCTAAATCTCCTTCTCAAAAATAAATAAATAAATAAAAAAAATCAAACATGGACAAATCCTGCCCTGACAAATTTAAGACCTTTGAGTAATTTATTTAAGACCAGAATATAACATTTTAGTTCATTTATGACTTTTTAAGGATGTGTAGGAACCCTGTAACTTCTGAAAACTCTGTTCTTGCTCTTTGAGTGTCTACAATGATCTCCACAAGAACTCCTCTCACCTGTGGAGGTGGACCAAAGTTTGGGCCCCCTCCTCATGACGTGCGGGCTCTGAACTGCGCCGAACCACGGCGAGCATTGTTCCACAGGAGCAGTGAGACGCCGCAGAGCTGGAGAGGCAAAGGGGCTGTCCAGGTCGGGGGTGAAGGGCGCCGTCAGAGGACTCTGCTGGTATCCGACGACAGAGCGCGCGAACACAGACGCTGGAGTTTTCATCAGCAGGGTTGGTTTGGGGCTCAGCAGATCATCTGAAGCTGAAGTTACTGAAGCAAAAAAGGGAAGAGAGTTCAAAAACATTCTGGCCTGACTTTACATAGACTGTTAATTAGAATACAGCACAAACAGTGGATAGAAATTTAGAAATAACACATATTAGCTACATCGGGTCAAATTAGGCATTGAATGTTCTGGGTTCAAGTTTCTATTTGCAGCCAGAAAATGTGACAAAGCAAAATCAACAAGTAACTTCAACTACTTTTGTTACATGGAGTCTTTTCTGATACATGAGCATTAGAAGAAACAGAAAACCTGTTATGTTACGTTCATTTCTTTTTTAATCTCAGCGCAACTCAACTCCTATTTGGACAATTTCCATATTTAGCTGCCAAAATCCATGCTCTCTGCCAAACTACACTTCAAACAGGTGTAGTACAGCTTCTGACCACCAGATGGCAGAAAAGTCTTTCAGTCTGACTCTACATATGTGTGGTTTGTGCATCTACAGGCATCAGTCAAATACGTCAGCCACTTCACCTATACCAAGACCTGAAGCAAATCTGGGACAAAAGTCTTCAAAAGGTTAAAGTTCATCTTTTAGGAACGTACCTGATGATTCAGTAGAGGTTTTCCTTTCACTCCCTGTAGACAGGGATTTGGCTCTGCCGTTTGTCGCCACTGTGTCATGATAAGCTACGAGTCTCTGAGTCAGATCAGAGAGCAGAGACAAACACTCTTTACTGATGGCGTTCCAGTTATGAGGATGGCCTCCTGAAAAACAAGACACTTATTTTAATTTTGTCACATCTTTCTTACAAGTAAACCCTGAATATTTGACTTATGTTAACATTTAACAAAGGAAAAGGCAAACACTTCTTTTCTTGTGTGGAGGGGAACAGACCTGGTTGACTCAGACTGAAGACCTCAGAACGTCGTGATGGCGAGTGTTGGGACAGCAGAGCCAAGTCCTGCAGAGCTAGAAACTAAAATTTGAGGGAGAAGAAGTTCAAATATTCACATTTTCGTGCACAATTACGGAAAAAATCTGAAGCGTCTTTCCCCACCTTCACTATCATTGGATGCTTGTCGGTGAGAACTTTAGGAAGACACTGGTTGGCATCCTCCGTAAAAGATGACTGCACAGGAAAACTGTAAACCTGAGGAAAACAGGACGCGATGATTAATTTACAATATACAATATACAAGAAACATCCACAATTTGTTTACCTATTGAGAGGTAAAATATTATTAATATATAACAGGTAGTCATATGTTGAAACTTCCAGCAGCTCGGTCAACAGAAAAAAACGTGTATCTCTGTTTGTGGTGTATCCTCATGGGACAGTTTTGATAACACTGCAAAAATGGAAATCTAAACAAGTCATTATGTCTTTTTCGGAGTAAAAATTGTCTTATTGTTCTTATTTGAGCCACATTCACCAGACCAGGTCATAAAAATGTCTTATTTCAAGTTTTTTAAGACAAAAATGAGGTGTAAATTGCTTGTAACAAGTCAAAAAAATCTGCCAATGGGATAAGATGAATTCGCCCGAGAAGTTTCTTGAAATTAGAAAGATGTCTTAAAACAAGAATCTCTTATCTTATCCCATTGGCAGATTTTTTTTTTTACTTGTTACAAGCAATTGATGCCTCCTTTTTGTCTTCAAAAAACTTGAAATGAGACATTTTTATGACCTTGTCTAATAAATGTGGCTCAAATCAAGAATAGTAAGACAAATGTGACTAAAAATAAGACATAATGACTTGCTTAGATTTCAGTTTTTGCAGTGAATGCATTAAAGTTGTGTAGGAATATTCTTTTTAAATGAGTTGGAGATTGTCTAAGAAAGTATTATCTTCATTTCATTTTAGAATATATGAAACGTTGAAATGACTACATGAAGTATTGTTTATGTTTTCATGAGTTTATGAAATAAGGGTCAGGACACGATAACCTCTGCTCCTTTCTGCCAATCCTCATTCTGATTACTTTTGTTTTATATTCAAATATATTACTATGAGATATAGCTCATATCATGATGATGATACTGAAACGATAAATTGTGCAGCTCTGGCAGAGTCCATGAAATATAACAGCTCTTTCAGTTTAACCTTTGGTCTGAAGATGCACTGAAGTCAGAAGGTGAATTTTCAAGTGTTTGAATTTGCTTGTACCTCAGTGACAAAGATCCTGAAGAGCAGCAGTGTGATGTGCCACGTGAAGAGGAGGAAAGTGGCGCTGATCCACACGTGGTAAAGCAGGGAGAGGTCCAGCAGCCCGGCTATGCTGTCGAGCTGGTGAACAGAGCTGGAGGAGGAGATCACACACGTTAGAGCTGAATAACGCAGGTGTGGTGCTTCAAATCATCAAAGGGCAGAAGACTCAGTACTGACCTGTTTATCTGTAGGTTTAAAGTTTTGCAGAACCATGTTCTTGGAATGTATCCTGTTGAAAAAACACATGGATACCATTGAATAAAAGTGTGTATATAAAGTAAGTCATATTAAAGCATCAAGAGTTGTGTCACAGAGATAACTCACCCAAAAAGAAATAAACAACAATGAAGTTCCTGACAGAATAAAGTGCTTGAGTGGCGCTGCATCTCACCACCACAGGCAGGGATCCTTTAAACTGGAGGTATTTGTATTGCTGTGGGAACAGTGACGATAGGTTAGCATCAAACATATCTTGGTTTGTCAACCTGTCAATGACATAAAAACTAAAGAAAAGCAATGAGTAGAAATAGAAAATATAATCTTTTTTTCAAGTGTCTTCTACTGCATGTTTTGTTTTTGTAGGACTTTGTCATGCAGAGGTTTTAACTCTTTAACGTGGATAGTGTTGTTTTTGTCATATTCCACTGCTTTCAAATTCTAAAACAAACCTCCAAGACTTTCAGGGAATTATATCTTAAATACTGAGTAGCAACAACATCATAAGGGCTGAAAAATTTGCAATAATAGCAACAATAATCCAACTGCGATTATTTTTCCCTCTGTTGCAATAGTGATTTATTGTGTGATTATTTTTAGGTTCCTCATCTTATTTATGTTAAACAAACAAGAAATACATGATTATACTTAGAAAAAAGCACCACATTAGATAAATACAACTAAGAATAAATATCTTTCCAAAAAGTAGATTTCTTTTTTTTTTTATTCATATTCAATTTGACATCAATTCCAAAAGGATTTGAAAAATGACTTTCCTTTAAGATTCACAAGTGAAACCCTGTTTGTGAAACAGGTACATCTCAAAAATGTGAATATCAAAAAAAAAAGTTCAATATTTTTGGTCTCTCATTTCAGAAAGTGAAACTCAAATAATATATAGACTTATTATACATAGAGTGAATTATTTCACATCTTTATTTCTTGAACTGTTGATGATTATGGCTTACAGACAATGAAAACCCAAAATTTAGTGTCTCAGAAAATTAGTACATTACTTAAAAAGATACAAAGATGATTCTTTAATCTATTCTTCAATTATAATATATGAATTTTGATTTCATCCATTGTTTTTATAGATATAAATACGGACCTATGGGTCTCCAATAAAGTATAAAGTTAAAGTTAGGTAAAAAAACAGGATATCTTAAACAGAAATGTAAGGCCTGTGAAAAGGATGTCTCTTTCCAACACCATTTTTGTAACTCATGACTGCTTTTTGCCCATTTAAGTCATTTTCCACTCACATTTTTTCCTACTCTTGGATCTTTTTTTGCTACTTTCTGACTATTTTCCAAGTTTCCTCCAGTTTTTATCCACTTTTTCTGCACCAGAAACTTATATTTTTGCTACTTCTTGCTGTTTTTGCCACTTAAAATGTTCTTCTTGCAAAGGTAGTTTTCAACAATTTTGCTCTTTCTTGTACCTGAACAGTGTGAAAAGCCACGTAGTTCATGTTGTGGATCACACCCAGCAGACTGTGAGAGAATCCAACAAAAGCTCCGGCCAGCAGGAGGAAGACTTGATACTCATTCAGGCACATCTGAGCCGAGCTGGCGGGATCAAAACGACAGAGTTCAGCAACTAAGACTGAGGATAAATCATGTGACGCTTAAATTAGTGAGTCTTTCTGGAAGCTTTTTACCCATCGCTCTGAGTGCAGGAGAAGCCGAGAGCCTCATATCTGCCTCCAATCGTGATGGCGCAGCACCAACCAACAATTATTCCCATGATGCAGTGTGCAAGGGAGTTTAACACCTGCCGAGGGTGGAGCAGCTGACCCAACAGGGCGATCTTTGAGCACGCAATAGTCGGGATGACTGAAGAAAAGAGGACGACAGAGTTACAACCAAACACCAACGCATATGTTCTTACTTCCCAAGCACTTTAGTTGATGTGCAGGAACTTCAGTTATTACATACTTCTTTGCCTGAAGAGAGTGAACAACATCCCATCAGTTACCTGTATAATACTCCAGGTTCAGGAACCCCACCATGAGGACCACCCCGAACAACAAGATCAAGGAGAAGATGGCGCTCGCACTTGTCAGGAGGGACAGACATTCTGCACGTAGAAAGCAAACCTCGATGAGTCTCATTCAACAGAAAAAATACAATAAATCAAATCTCTCTGTACGATAAAGAGCGATGCTGGTGACTTACCTGATATCGTCTGGATCGGGTGGATGAGACTGAACCTGCTGAGGATGACAAAAACCGCTGTGGCGGGAGGCAACAACAAGACAGCCCAAGCAATACTGGCCGTGGCTCTCCAGCAAATAACCTGAAAGAGCAATAAGGCATTTTTACAGGGATGAACAATTTGCAAAAATAATCTATCTGCGATTATTTTTCCATACATTACAATTGACATTTATTGCACAGTTGTTTTTTAGGTTCTCCAGCTCATCTGTTGTTGATATCATATTCCTATATTGAACGGGATGATCTCTCTGTATATATATATATATTTCTATGCTTGCTATGATAAGCAAAATATATACTTGAGGGAGACAAATAAGGGAAAAAAACCTGTTCACATATACTGGTACATCTCAAAAATTAGAATAACACGAAAAAGTTAAATATTTTTGGTCCCTCATTCTAGAAAATGAAACCTAGATATTATATAGACTCATGTTACATAGAGATAATCAATATTAGGAGCATTTATTTTTTTTTAATGTTGGTGATTATGGCTTACAGATAATGAACAGTGTCTCAGAAAATTACAAAAGCTGGAATATATAAAGGGGATATTTTAAACAGAAATGTTAGGCCTTTTGAATGTGTTGCTACTTTCTGACCATTTCCCAAGTTCTCTCCCAATTATTATCTCCCCCTTTCACACATTTCAGCTGCTTTTTGACCATTTTGCCACTTAAGAATTATTTTTATTGCTATTGTTTGCTGTTTTTGCCACTTTTTCAACCCTTATGATTGTTGCTCTTACAAAGTTGGTTCTCAACATTTTTGCTATTTGGTTGAGCCGGGTTGAATAACACTGGTGTACAGCATAAAACATATACAGCAAAAACATGCATCTGTTATTCAGACATATTTGCAGTTGAAGAAATACTGCACTGTCTGTGATAAGAATATTGCAGCAGAACAAATTGCAATTTAATCAAACAAGCAATTATTTACCCAGTCCTATGTGAAACACAAAATAAGTGGCTCATCATCACAAAACCATCTTTGTTTATCTCATACAACTTGAAACTGACTCAAAACAATTTGTATCAAACTTCTGCAAAATCAATTGAGCTACTCTTCTGTCCTGACCTCATTGTATGAAGTGTTAAAAACATCATTATGTCATTGAGTTTTTAAGTCTTTGTGAAGCTTTTATGCTCTGTATACAGATTTTTTGACTGTAATAAATGTGTGTATAAACAGTCAGTGAGTTTCCCAGCTCTGGAGAGAGTACTGCACATTTCAACTATGTGTAAATCTATAAACATAAATCTGATGTCTCTTCCTACTTTTAGCATTTTGCCTTGGTATTACTTCTCATTTTGAACTTGCCACGTTTCATTAAAAGGGAATTTGGTGTTTTTAAGTTAGATACACATTAAATGTCACCTGAATTTACCATTTCATCACGATACTTTGATTGTTTTCTATTTTTGTTTAACCTTTAAGACAGATTAAAATTAGCACTGAGCTACTTTCTGTTAGCACGTTGTTTTTAAAGGTGATTTTTCTGCCTGAAGAAAAACAAACTCAGCTTTAAACTCACCTTATGAATGAACCAGGAGCTTTGCTGTGTGGAAAACATGTTTTCAGATGGTTTGTGAGCCACACGGTGACAATAATCTTCACCTGTCAAAGGCTGTTTTTGGTTTTTACTCACTTTCCCACATCCCGCCACATGCGTTCAAGGACCCTGAAGGACCCGAGGAGAGGTGTCCGATCAACTGCCTGTTCACAATATCCCTCTCATTATCAGTCTATGGTCATTATCATAGGTTTTTTTTTTTTTTTTTTTTTTTTTTAATAAACTAAGTGTGACACGTACCACCAAAATATTTACAACACCCGTGTATGACATAGATAGATAGATAGATAGATAGATAGATAGATAGATAGATAGATAGATAGATAGATAGATAGATAGATAGATAGATTGATTGATTGATTAATACAGTTATTGATACAGCAGAATTTCTGATTTTTTGGCCTTTTCTCAGAAAATATTCATGATAACACAAAATCCTTTCTATCACTCATGGTTCGTGGTATCGTTAAGACATTTATGGAAAAAAAAAAAGTACTTTACTGTCTTTAACCCTCTGATGTATCAATTATAAAAGTCAGTGTCAGGATTTTTCCCTTGAGTGTTTTGATTTGTCTTAAGCATGAAAAAAACTTTTCTATTTTTCTTTTTTTCCAAATATTTGTAACTGAGCATTCAAGATAAAACAGTGTGAACTTACTGTAAATACTACTTCTTTTCTTTTCTTTTTTTTTTGGTAATTTCATGAAAAATCTTTTATTTAATGTTTTGTGAAACAATTCAACTCTCTTTCATCCATTTACACACTGAATAATTTAGAGTTATTACGCTATTTTACCCTTAAATGTTTGTCTATTACATTTTTAAATATATATATATATATATATATGTTTGGAAAAAGAATCGAAAACATGTTTTCAGGCCCTAAGAAGAATACAAATATCTTCACAAAGGTAATATGAATTTCCACCACATGCACCATTGAATTTAGGAGTAAATAACTTTGAAATAGGTGTCCACTGTAGTGACCACCATGCACCACAGGGTTGAATCATAATGACAACAGAAACTTCAAAAATGACCCTGTTAAGAAGTTTACACAACTCTGGTGGTTTTGTCCTGATAAATCCACAAAAGTGAACACAAATGTGATTGAATGTCTCCTAAAGGTAACCATCCTCACCTGTGATCTATTTGTTTGTAATCAGTGTGTGTGTATAAAAAAAATGAACAGGGTAATTTTTGAAGTTTCAGTTGTCATTATGATTTAAAAAGAGTAAACACAGTTGTTTGTTAATAAATGTCTCCACCCAACCTCTAACCATGGGTGACAGAAAGGTTTTTGTGTTATCATTCATATTTTCTGAGACAAGGCCAAAAAAATCAGAAAAATCTGCTTGAGGAGGTGTTAACTTTTAGGCACAACTGTATACAGATAGATATCTCTGCATCCATATCCATATCCCACTTCCATAAAGAAAAAAAAGAGAAGGCACATCCTTTCCCGCATTCCTTATTTTAGGTTTAGTCCGTGCACTGTAAAATTGTTGTGAACATTCAAATTGTCTAAAATTTCATTGAATGATAGCTTTACGATGGACTTTTCAAATATAGAGAGGGGTTGTTGAAAGACACAGGATTAAATTTCTACCGGTCATTTGCTCAGAAAACCAATTTTTCAGCACACTACTGAACACATTTTACGTCTGGTTTGTTTGACCGCAGTTGAATTGAAGGATGGTATGAGAAATCATACAGTAACCATGAGAAAAAAGATTTGTTCCCAGATATTTGTTCTCAGAATAACATAATAAAACAAGTTGTTATCTTGAGAAAACGAAGCAAATTGATTGTAGAAAATCATGGCATTTAAAGGCTTGTGTACAAATGAGAGCAGATCTATTTAACTCTTATTTTCCTTTGTTGAAAAAGATTTTTTACAGAGTGCAAAGCAATTGAGCAGAGAAAACATAACCTGGCTCTTCATTTTATTGATAGACTCTCAGGTTTGAACAGATCACTGTAGAATAACTGCTGCACGTGGACAGGAATGAACATTAGCACAAACAGATTAGGTCCCACTTTAGCCTTTAGTCTGTGCTCTATCACACTCCTGTTTCGCTTTTTTTTCTGCTCTGACCTCCTTTTTCTGTCCATCATTACTACAAAATAAATCCAAGAAATCCTTTTCTTCAAGAAAGAGAAAATATTTCCTCTGTTGCTGCTTATCTTTGCCAGCCAGCACTGCATTAGCATTTAAAAATAACAGATTTTGTTGATAATTATCTCATTTATACTTGTGGGTTATGATGAGTTTAAAGTACAAAAGTGAGACTATTTCAAAAGAAGGGCCTTTAAATTACACATCCAAGTCCAAAATTCACTGTGATACTTTTTAATAACATCCCCTTTTTCTATTTTTTTTTTTGTCCCTTCCAGTTATTTCTAGTCCAAAGTAATTTATTAACTATATCCCTTTTCCTTTAATTCTGAATTCCTTTGGTCTCATCATGCATCAAAGCTTTCTTGTCATGATGAAAACCATTCCCATAAGCTGGAAAACTGTGTTTCTCCAACACAGTCTTTCTGTCGTGGTCCCGAGCAAATGGTTTGGTCTCGAAAGCGTTGACCGGAAGCTTCTGCGATAAACTGATGGACATCTCAGTTTGAACGGCTTTATGTGTGAACGGTTTCTGTCCCGGTTTCTGGTTTATCGCAGGAAGGGCGAGCTGCTCCCTCTGGCCCTTCTTGTCCTCCCAGAGTTTCAAAAGACGACGCTGGTTATTCGTCATATCCTTCAGATTTTGCTGCAGCGACTGCACTTGATCCTCTAAGAGTGTTTTCGATGTGATTGCATTTGCCAACTCTGATGTCAAATCATCGATTGTTATGCTCAGTTTCCCGGCTTTCTCCACCATCGAGCTGCACTCACGGTCCTTCTCGTGCAAGTCGTTGATTATGTCCTTTGTGGTCTTTCCGTTAAACTTAGGGCTGGACTCGAGGCCTATATCTGTACGGAGAGACTTCACTTGTTTCCTCAGCTCCTTGTTGTCCATCGTTAAGGTCTTCAGTTTCTGTTTCACAGCTTCAGTTGATCTCATCCTGGACTCATATTGCCGTAGCTTCTCTCTGAGGACACTTTCCCTGTGCAAGGCATCGTCTCTTTCCTTCCTGCATTTCTCCAAAAGCTTCAGTGTCTCAAATTTAGAAACTTTTTCCACTTTCCCACTCGAGCTAGCCATCCTACGGTAAAGTTTCCTCAATGACGATGTTGGAAAAAGAGAAATCAAAAAGGCATCGTCTTCTTTTGCTCACGGGTTGTTGCGGTAATCCCTGAACATTGTGGGTAAATCCTCTTCCCGAGCAGGAGCAGACACCTGAATGCCTGAGGCTGAGGCAGGTGACATTTCTCCAACAGGGTTATCTGTTTGACTGTCAGCTCCCGTGTAACACAAAGCTCGGGCTAGAATGACCATTAATTAGGGCGCCACCATCCCTTTGACACCGTTTCAGGTGACACAATTTTTCTCTGTTTTGTTTTTCAAAACTCTGCTCTTGTCAATCAATAACTCATACAAACATAAAAGGAGGCTTATGGGTGTAAGATGCTGGACACAAGCTTGACACCCGTGGGACAAGGCTTTACATACATTAGTGACATTTTTCCACTACAGGTGATATGTGCCGCCAAACTGTGACACCGACACGACAGTTCAGACGGATGAGCTGGAAAAACTGCAGCAGCAGCCAAATGTCTGTTTCAGAGTAGGATGCTGTCTTTTAAATGTTGAAGTTGAACCTATTAGTTACGATCTCTCCCTTAAATATTTAAAATGTCCAGCTGTTGAAATGTACTGGCAGACTGTTGCTGGTGGCGAAGAGTCACGTTGTTCTACACGTGTAACCTCTGAAAGATACAGATCATTAAAAAATCAGGGGGATTTAAAACTGAAAAGTAATTTTAAGACAAGCATTCAGTGCATACACGTTTAATGTCCCAAGTTACGTGTGTAGATTACTCGTAAAATACTGTATCTACCTACTTATAATTGTAGCTGACACATGAATAAGAATGTGAACAAATGTGTTAATAGTTTATTTTTGTTCTTTAAAACCAACAAAATTATGACCAGTTATGATTGTTGTCATTACAAAGATGATTTATTGTCAATATTAGCTCCACCTTTACCCTTTCTCCCATGTACGCTTACAGAGAATGAACATATCAAACCCCACATTAAATACAGTTTCCAAAAAATAGATTAATTGATTAATTAAAAAATGAATTCAAATCATGTGCTAATCCCTTTGACGTTTACAAAAAAGTCTTTGGCATTAGTTGAGGACACTTGGGTTAAATCAGACAGAAAAATATACAAAGTTCTTTTTGTACAGAATAAAACCTGAGTATATCACATACTCCTACAGTTAATGTGCAGTTTATACACATAATTCTTTACATAAAGTCTACCATCCAGTTCCCATTTACAAAATACTAAAAAAAATACATGTACAAAACACCTGTTAAATCAAACTACTGTATTGATCTGAATGTAAGATGATGTTTTAGCCCTAGAAATCCTCTTTGAAAAAGTGTGCTCGTCTGCGCCACTTTCTCCACAAAACCCCCCTGAAGTGACAGGTAACTGACAGAGAGGAAGGGAGCGCTTGAATCTTTTTTTTGTGTGTGTTTTTTAGGTTGGTTTCCCATTAATTTTCCTGACTCTATTGGCTTTAAAGAGTGTGCTCGTCCTTGTTTGTGCGCTCACGTGTTTGTATCAGGGGCCGTGAGGGACATTATTCAGAAAACGCTCTGTCTGTGTGCATCCGGGCGGGACTCTGTTATACACGATTCAGACAGCAGAAGAGTATTGTAAATGGGCGACCATGTAGAGATAGAAATGATAAACGGTCATGCCAATAAGATAATTCACGTGAGGTTGGAGACTTTTAACACTACTTTTCTTTTTTCAAGACAACTTTTTACCAGGTACAACGCAACAAAGCAAAGTATTTATCAACAAACTTGTAATGCTATTGATAAAAATGTGAAAATAATTGTAGGAACGTAAGGCTTTGTAAGGTTTCAGTGGAACCAAAAGGGAACATTCTCTAAATGTTGGGTCTTGGCTTCAGTTCTACCTAACATTTAGATAACCATGGGCTATTGTTATTTATTCATCTGTCTTTACGGGATTTCATCTACTCATCTACTAAGCGGAGCAACCTGGCTCTTCTTTTATTGATAGTCTCTCATGTTTGAACAGGTCACTGCAGTTTAACTTCTGCATGTGGGTTGGAATGAATATTAGCACTAACAGCTTAGCTTGTGTTTTAGCCTTTAGCCTGTGCTCTATCGCTCTCCCCCTTGAGCTTTTTTCTGTTCTGTTTCTGTGAGAAGAGACCAGCTCCTGTTTCAGCTACTACAGCTAAATCACAGATATTGTTTTCTGCAGAGAAAAACATAGATCTCTCTTCTCTAATTTTGTCGACCTGCACGGTGTTGTCATAGAGACTTTGGCGAGCAGTAAATTAATTGGAACCGGCTCATATATACAGAGTTGAGACATTTTTAAGATCACTTAGAAAATCTTCACAGTCACTTTAAATAAAAAAAAGGTATGATCGTAATGAGAAAGGTAAACCCACTGATTCTTTTTTCCTCACCCACTGTGATGTTGGGTGCACTGGGTATTGCACTTTGCCAATGTTTTATTTCCAAATTTTCTTTGTGATAAAACAAGATTTTTTCATTTTCCAGAGGGGGTCGTCTCATATTCAGATCAATACAGTAGTTCAACAACAACAACAACAGAGCTGTAGAGCAGAAAACTATGACACCAGAAGAGTTTTACTGTGCTGTGTAACACCACACCCCATTTTTCTTCCGTTTAGAAGCCATCCCATTAGAATTAACATACTTGGTTCCAGTGTTCATTTTCAGAGGTCACGCAGTTGAACCAAGCACAAACGCACACTTCAGGCCGAGCGTCCGGGTGCAGGTGAAATCCAGACGACTCATGACTTCATCACTAAGGCAACCTGATTCTCTCTAATAAGGCAACAGGAGAGCCTGCAAATTTAAATAGAATAACACATGCTTTGGGAAGGAGAAATCATGTAGCGGAAGTCCGGTGTCAGATGTCGTGCTTTAGTGGGTCAAAGAAAATAACGCACTCAAGAAAAAGACCGGAAATTAGGCCAACGATGTAGAGCTGCTGAAGCAAACACTATGATTTTTTTTTCACACAACTGTAGTCATTCTGAAAACAGACATTTGAAGAGTGTATTTGCACAAAGGGAGCATGGCTCTATATGCTCTGTCACCTGTTTACCTTCAAACAATGACAAGCTCTCATGTGGAGGGCGACGGTCTGATAGCAACTGTTGTTGAAGGTTTTTCAACTTCTAGTGCCGGTTCCGGTTTGCTGAAGAAATAGGCCTGAAAAACAAATACGGAAAACGATGTTATCTAAGAGAAGGGATGCGATTACAGCATGAAGAGAGACTACTCATCAATCAGGAAGTAAAGCTGTGTGTCTGGAACTAAGTGTTCAGCAAATGTTGAAAGCTAGAGCAGGGAATAAAACATTACAAGTATCCATTTATCTTAGTCAGCCTTCAGACGCAGGCTTACTTTGTAGACTAATTACACGAATGTGACTAGACATATGACACCTGTGTGTGCCTGACTGTTCCCATTTAGAGCTGCACGTTCCCACACCACTTAGCAAATGCACTCACAGTTTCCACACGCAAATATGTTCGTGTGCAAATACTGTGCGGTTTGTGACCGGCACTGACAAGGTGGGTCAAGTCTCGGCCACGCTGCTGCGATCACTGCAGTCAAATTGGAGTGAGTCAATCATTGCTGTTATCCACACCGAGATGGACGGACAGCTTGAATCTACTAGATTAGAGAACGGAGTTCGCCAAAGCAAGACAAAGAATGATGTATCTTGTTCCCTCAAACTGATTTATTTTCCGTTTCTCTCAGATTTCTAATTAATCTCATCTGTGAAGTTATGTAAAAGTCGCATCACCACTTCGGAGCATGGTTACCTTGCTTCCAACAGCGAGCAGAACATTGAGTAGAACGATGGCCGACAGGATTGTTATGATGATTTTGGGGTGGTCGTCTCGAACTGCGGGCCAGAAAGTCATGACGAGGACGGAGCCGGAGAGACAGAGAGCGATCAGGATGGTGCACCACCTCAGCCATTCGAACGGCAGAATCCACAAAACCTTATGTGGGACAGAGAATAAGGATTTCAGTCGGAAAAACAAAAGAAAACTAATTTTTAAAAATCGATTTCAGATGCTGCAGGTCTTACCACAGCTGGAATGTAAATCGCGAGGGAATATCCGTACACACACACTATCTCCATAAAGGAATATGACACCAAGTTCATGACCTTGTTGTTTCTCCACAGCAGGATGCCCCAGAGCGTGAGAGGCACCAACCAAGCATAGCTGAAAATGGCTGTTGCAGCAATGGTCACTGGAAAACACAAAAAATAAGAATTTAAACAAAAAATAATAATAATAATAATATGACTTTAAAGTAAAAATTCCGCTCAAAGACAAAAAACGACACTAACCTTTTCGAAACTCTGGCGTGTACTTGTAGTTTGGTTTACCCAAGTGCACCAGGAAGTTGGATATGTTTCCACTGATGGCGATGGCAAACACAAGAGTGGTGCAAATCCAAAATGGTCCTGTAAGCACAAACATCAAGCTTTATATTTGTTTTGTTGACACTGTTTGCAGATAATAAAACATTAAAGCTACAGTAATCTACAGTAAATACCATGCATTGTTCGATAAACTTAAAAAATTAATATTAAAGTGACTGTGAGGAGAAGCCGTAAGAAGTGGATTGCAGCAACTCTGTCTCATTGCTAATATATTTGTTTTGAAGAATGAATAGAGATTACATCATCTTTTTTACACTACTGTTCTTTGTTCAAGACAACTTTTTACCTGATACAACTCAAGCAGGTAATGTATTTGTCACTGTTGTTTGAAACGTAACAACAAACAAACTTTGTGAGTTTATAGTGTAGTTTAGTAGCCGGCTGCATTTAGCGCTACTCACAGCCCAGTGCTCTGGGACATGTCTGTAACATGTGACATTCAAGAATCGTGGTTATGTCCTACCAGTGCCCATCTACCAGCACCAACCTCACCAAGCAGAGCAAACATACCCTGGCTCTTCATTTGGCTTTTGGCTCTGGTTTTAACCTTTAAGTCATTGATGTGTGGATACATGGATATAAGGTAACAATGCTGGATGCCTGTGCACAGATTTTTAATCTGCTTTGTGCTCATATGTCTTGGAAATCCATGAATCCGTCCGCAAACTGATCAAAACTTTCTTTTTTAAAGATAACACTTGATTTTCACAAGACTTCCTGAAATGTTGGGGTCATAACGAGCGGGGTGACATGAAGAAATAGTAGATAAAACTCGGAGGCGGGTGGGACCACAGATGGCCTAGTGGTTAGATCCTCTCTCCTATACAATTAAAGGCAGAAAATGCCAATAAAAAAAACTAGAAGGTGGAAATAAGCGATTTCAAACACCAATTGGAGGATATTGAGGGTTTTTTTCCACTCCATATCATGTAAAGCTACTGCAGTTATATGAGAATATCAGTATCAAGACTTGCAAATTAAGCACAGTACTCCCTCTTTAATGTTAAAGGGTTTCAGCGCTAACCATAGAGATCAGGATTTCTGCGAAGGTAGACGTGAATAAAGTTTTTCATAGGCCATGGTCGCATTGATCCCACAATCCTCTCCTTCACCTGTAAGACATGTGAAAAGTGATCTACTTGGATGTAATATTTATCATTTCCTTCACATTATGAGTAGCAGGACTGAAAGGTTGTGTATTTATATTACGTGGTGTGTCTCGATGTCAAAAAACTGTTGGTAATACTCGAACGTCCAGAATGGGACATTTTTCTTTTCTTTTCCAGAAAGTAGCTGCATTTGGAAAGAGAAGAAATGAAGAAAAGTTTGGTAAATTTACTGATTGTTTTTGTGAGATACAGATAAAATAAAGCATATAAATCCTCCTCAAACCTCAGCTCTGTCATCACTGGCGAGTGGATCTTCATCATCAGCAGCAGGAGGAGAAAAACCAGCAGCTTTTTTCTGCTGCTTCTCAGGTTTGTTGTCTTCATCTTCAATGCTGATGGTGACTGCATCTCTGTTTCTCTCCAACAGACTCTCAGCTTCTTCGAAATCTAGTTTTAAGAACATGGATGAGTGAAAGTATGTAATCACAAACCTCCGTCCACTTACTCACTTTGTGTGTTTTTGAGTGGAACTTTTAGTTTACCTAGAAACAACCAGCGGTAAATCTCCTAAAGTGAGAGTCAACACTTCAAACAGAGACTTAAAGTTTGCTGAACCTAGGTCCTTAGTTGAATTGACCAGTAGATACTTTCTCTCTGTGCACAAAAATACCAAATTTAGAGATTTAATATATTTATTCACAAAACTCAGGATTCACTTTTAGCTTCAGTTTGCTAGCTTATCAAGTTTTCTCTTGACACATCATCAAGTGATTATTTAACTGTTTTACGTCACATCCTTCGCTGTAAAAAAAATAAAGGAGGAGATTTTATTGTAGAATAATAACGATAATTCCTTTTATGTGATGTATGCTCACCAAAATGTCTCCAAAAACTCATAAAATCATTTCAACTCTCTGAGCAAAGTTTGCGTCGTGATGCGTGGAACAGGAAGAACAGAAGATGTAAACAACGCATCTTCCGGCAACAGAAAACCTTCAAAATAAGAGCTCCGATTTTTCAGTTGGATGAAAAACTGATTTTTACTACTTCATGATACAAGATAAATGTTCGTGGGTGTGTTTTTAAGGATTAACACTTCTTTATCGCTTGATTTGGTGATGCAATTGTGGTTTAAATTCTTTTGTCATGCGAGGAAGAAATCTAACATTATTTTTCCCTTTATTTTTTGTTTTAATTTCTTTTTTTTATTATTACATTATTTGATTTATTTCAAATATGCAAAGCAATGCAAGTACAGATGCCCTAATAAATTCTAAACAAATTTTCAAAGTATGACATTTAGAGAAAATTTCGAGAAACCCAAATAATATTGAAACAAAAAAAAAAAAACAAAAAAAAACACTGAAGTGACATTTGAAAAAGAGGGAGTGGAAGCATGACCTAACTCTCACTCACAGATGTAAAAAAAATAACATACACACGTTTGTGTACCTACACATAAACATACATATTCTTTACTTACACAGATACACACATACTTTTGTTAAACATTGAAAATTAAAATAAGTAATGTTACATGAATGTATGTTACAGGGTGAAAATTTTCTAGAAAAATAAAATATACGTATTATTATTTAAAAAAAAAATGTATTCGCGAAATTTTTGCTACTTCTTCACTGTTCTGAATTTTCTATGGTATTTTTACACAACCTTCAACATAACGCAGACTTTTATTTTGAAGGTGACAAGTTATGATACACAACCGGTACAGCTGAGCTAGCACAGTTAGCAGGAGTAGAACTTGAAATACTTGAATTTAGACCGTAAAACATGTAGAATACAACGAGAAATAAATAAAATAAGTGACAGAAAGACGTACGGGTCACGTTAGTCTCGTGTTATGCTCAGTTGTTGCCAGTTGTGAAGCTATTATGAGTTTTTACAAAGCATCAGGTGTTCAGCTCCTGAAGTTGAATTTGAGAGTTTAGTTTTAGTGGCTGAAGAAGTTTTTCCTTATGATGGATAACAGCACCGTCTATGTCAGAGAAAGAGGCAGCCTCCGCCGGGTCAGTGACATAGTCCTGGCTCAGCCAAAGCCTGTTTCATCCTCCTGCAGAAGAACAAACCCATTTGTGCTGAAAAAAGAGCATTTCATCTTCACCTACAATGCAGAGGGAAGTCTGAGATACACAACAAAGTCTCTCTTTGACATCACACTGCTGTTCGTGGCTGATAACATTCACCATGTGGACTCTCTGGTGGGTTTCCCTGAGCAGATAGGAGACAGACTCTTCGCAGCAGCAGAGGAGAACCATGTCTTCTCAAATGGAGACATTTCTGCAAAAGCTCTGCAGTTATTCAGTGATGCTTATAAAGACATGGTGCTCAGATCCCTCTGCCTAAGGAACAGGTTTGTGAAAGTTTTAACAAAGCATCCTTTGAGTGTTCTCTGCTGAAGAAAGCGACACCACTTGTCTCTCTTATTCCTGCAGATTTCCACTCCTTCACGAGAGGATGACTGAGATAAAAGCTTTTCACAGTTTGAAGACTCTGGATTTGTTTGGCTGCAGGCTGGGTGACGATCATGAGATCTTCCTACATCTCACAACCAGCTCACTGGCAAGGTAATACCTTATATCTGCACCTCAAAGTCAAGCAGTGGCACATTAATGAGCAATTATACCACTTTTCTCTTTCTTTTCCAGCAGTCTGATTCAGCTCTTCATTGGCGGTAACAGTTTGTCAGATGCTGGTTTACAAAAACTGACTGCTCCAGTCCGGATGTTGAAGAAGGGACTGGACTGCCTCCAGGTTCTTGATCTTTCTTGTCAGTATCCTAACTTATATGTGCTTTTAATTTAGTTACAGTCCCAGTTTCTTCGTATAACCACAATTCTAATTAAGTTGGGACATTGTGTCAAACATAAATAAAAACAGAATACAAAGATTTACAAATCCGGTTTAACCTTCATTCAACTGAATACTCTACACTCACTGATTTTGAATTTTCAACATGTTCCTAAAACAGTGGGTCAGGGTCACATCTCCCACCGTGTTACATTACCTTTCCTTTGAACAACACTCAATAAGTGTTTGGAGCTGGAATTCTTTTTCATGAACAACTTCTGTCGCCCAATAGTCCAGGATCTCTGTTGTGGTAGTTTGTGCGTCATTATGCTCCACACATTTTCAATGGGAGACAGGTCTGGACTGCAGGCAGGTCAGTCTAGTAGCTGCACTCTTTTACTACGGAGCCACGCTGTTGCAACAGGTGCAGAATGTGTCTTGGTTTCATTATCTTGCTGAAATAATCAGGGACGTACCTGAAAAAGATAAAGTGTCTTGGATGGCAGCAGATGTTGCTCCAAAACCTGTTTGTACCTTTCAGCATTAATGCTGCCTTCACAGATACTGTGACATCCTTGCTTATCAGGATGCTCCTTTTATACCATCAGAATCAGAATCAGAATCAGAATTTACTTTATTGTCCCGTTAAGGGAGATTGATGCTGCAACCGGAACACACAAAGGACAAGACACAATGACAATAGTAAAAAGTCTAAAATACAGAAATGATAGACAACACAATGACTAAAGGAGGTAGGATAAGAAACACCGTACACATATAAAGGCGATGACATGTTTAGACCCGAGCTCAAACCAAAAAAATGGAAAGTAACATGCAAGTTAATGCAGAAAAGTGCGAAGTGTGTTTCACGTACATCCCGTTGTTACTATTATCACGTTCTCTTTGTATTCGTTGGTTGTTTGATTAACGGTAATTCATTTAATTAACGTGACCCCTATTTTCTCGGCTGAAATCTTTTAGTCCTCCTCTTAGGAACCCTAAAACGACGGCCAGAGGGTAAAAGCTCAAACTCGATTTTAAGAGGATGATTACAACAATCTAAAATTACATGAGCCTTCCTCAAGACCTGTCTGTTATAGATAGAACCATACCATACCATGACACTCACCTGTTTCCCATGAATCTGTACACCTGTGGAATGATCCAAAGAGGTGTTTTTTAGCATTTCTCAACTTTCCCAGTCTTTTGTTGCCCCTGTCTCAGCTTTTTTTTTAAAGTGTTGTACTCATCAAATTCAAAATGAGGGAATATTTGCATAAAAACAAGCTCATCAGCTTGAACAATAAATAACCTATCTCTGTATCGTATTCAACTGGATAAAGGTTAAACAGGATTTGCAAATCATTGTATTCTGTTTTTATTTACACGTTACACAACGTCTTAACTTCATTGGAATTGAGGTTGTATAAAATCCTCCAATTTAAAATATTCATCACTTGTCTTGTTTGTTCTGCAGATAATCCCGTCTCAGAGAGAGCGTTCAGATACCTCACATGCCTTCCCAAACTTGAAAAACTGGATTTATCTGGAACAAGTTTCAAGGTACATGAGTAACAGTGTTGTAGAAACTTGGCTGTGTTTTTAGTGTGACTCTAAAAACTCATCCTCATGTGATTTATTCCTCCAGCTTGGATCAAGATTAAAGACAAGCATATGGGGCCTGCTGGGGCTCATTTACTCTGATGAACCACTGGACATTTTCAATCATGTGAGATGCAAAACAGAAGGCTGGGCAGAGCAGGTAAATATTGGCAGACGTTGATCAAAGTAAACATCTGTGCTGTGATGATATAAAACTCAGATAGTCAGCTCATAGTTTGATGCATTTTCTCTTCTAGGTGGTACATCAATGGGAAACAAGTAATTCACACATGCCAAAACAGAAGAAAATTGAGGAATCCAGATCTTCGGCTCTTCGCTTTTGTAGGTTTATTGTCAAAGCCTTACTAGATATTATCACCTCTTATCTTGTGTATTTTATAAGTGTCTTTCTTTTCCAGTCGGCAGGCAGAAGTTTGTCAGGGATGTTCTGAACGCAGCCCCTTTGGTCCATCAGAGCGCAGAGGATACGAAGAGTGAGACCCTACATTTCTACAGACCTGAGAAAGTGACTCCATCTTCAACATATCAGCAAGCAAAAGAACCATGTGACAATATCAAAAAAAGGCAGCGCCATCCAGAAAGGTGTGACCTTTCACCTCAGAGTCCACCCACCAAGCGTCTGTCCTCCTCCGCTCTCACAGCAGAGGACATGGACTTGTTGAACAGCTACTGATACAACCAGCTCAGTGAGATGTGAGGACTTTATCATGGAACTAGATTTTATTGTTTATATATTTTTATAAATAAAGTGTTGAATTCTGATTGTGTCTGTAGTCTCTCTGTTTGTTTCAGCTTTATTTTAAGTTATTGCACTCCTGAAATGCTTTGAGACGCAGTAGAAAAGTTATAAGGATTCTAAACTGATTTATTGCACGTTGCCCCCTGCTGTGAGGGCAGAGGAGGGAAAACCAGGTTCATCAATGTCATGTTACTTACAGGAAGAGCTCTGTGAGACTAGACTGAATTTGGTTCATGTCTGCTTTTTACTTGCTGTTACTTCTTCAACCAGAAGATGGCCTCATTTCTTTGTTTTGTCAGTCACAGTGATAATACACAGCAAGTTTTCTCTAAATGTGCATGTAAGTTACACACTCTGCATTCTGTCATCAGCTCTGTGGAATAGTTTTAAATTAAGTGAAACAAATGAATGGATATTAGTTTGCAAAACTACTTTCCACTGTGGATAAAAAAATCACACAACCACACTCCAGATAATCTACACTATAAAAAAAGAGACTGGAAGCAATCTTAAGGAACAGGTGTTATTTTAAACGTGATCACACTGAATGACAAGAATTTAATATCAATGACTCAGATTTCCAGATTACATGCGATCCCTCTGACCTTTGTTCACAACTTCCTGAAACCCTGATGCTGCATTCAGGGAGCATGGGAAATTTAAAAAAGGAGACATTTTTAAGCATCAGGATCAAAAACAGACCACAAAAATGTGATTATATGAGCAATGCAAGCAAAATGGCTAAAACAGACACAGCAAGGAGTATTAATTCAACACTCAAAAATAAACACAGCAAAGGAGAAGATGGCAAAGTCTCACCCGCCAGGTTTGATTGACAGATGACAAAAATCAGCTCTCCGCAGCAAACAGGAATAACAATCAAAGTAAGAGAAGTCAAACACAGAAGTTATCCCACTGTCCCTCAAATGAATTCACGCTATTTCACTTTGATAAACTCAGCAAAGGATCCATAACAGCTAATCCTGAGTCCAGCATGTAGAGGCTGAGTGAATGTGGTCTGGACTCTGTGGAGGAGAGTCATGGTTTCAGAGACGCTGTAGAAGGACAAAATACCTGCTCTCTGATCCAGGTAAACTCCCACTCTGGAGGAACGAGGACGAACTGAGATGAGAGTCTTCGAATTGTTGTGACAAAAGTTAAAACTGCTGTTGTCACAGTATAAAGCCCAAGATTTGTCATTGTGTCCAAATTTACACTGAGCTGAGCTCCCTGCTCTGCTGATGTTCTTGTAAGAAACTGCTACAGAAATGTCTCCTTTCCACTCCACCTCCCAGTAACAACTCCCAGCATCCTGTCCAGTCAGACTCTCTCTACTCAGGGCCTGTGGAAAATAAGTGAATCTGTCTGGATGATGAGAATATGACTGTTGTTGTTTCACTAATGTTGCTTTTCTGTTCCCCTCAGATAATAACAGCTGTGTGTTTGCTGTGTTTGGATCCAGAGTGATGTCACATGAATACTTTAAGAACTCAGCTCTGGTCTTGGGCTCTGGTTCTGGTTTTGGTTGCATCAGTAAAACGTCCACTTGAGTCAGTTTCTGTGAGATGTTTGTCCATCCCTCTCTCAGAACGTCCTGTAGTTTGTCTCTGATTTCTGTCACAGCTGCTGTCACATCCTGAAAGTGTGTGAGAGGACGGATGTTGATGCTGGATGAGTGTGTAGATGGACTGAGTGCTGACAGTGAGGGGTAGTCCTGGAGAAACTGGTTGTGATCCTGTGTGTGTGACAGCTTCTGCAGCTCAGCGTCTTTCCTCTTCAGCTCAGTGATCTCCTGCTCCAGCTTCTCCTGAAGCTCTTTGACTC
>RPOG01002456.1:30677-68455 GCA_008086565.1 Thalassoma bifasciatum
CTCACTTCAGTTTCCTGCTGGGATCTGACCTGCTGCTTCACATCAGAGCGTCTTTTCTCCATGAGACGGATCAGCTCAGTGAACATCTTCTCACTGTGCTCCACTGCTTTATCAGCAGAGACATTGATGGCCTCCAGCTCCTGTTGAAGCAGCTCCACATCTTTCTCTCTGTCCTGGATTCTCTGCTGGATGTTTAGTCGACTCCCCTCCAGATCTTTCTGCCTCTCAGTCCTTTCTGCTGCAGCTGAGACTGTGTCATGGCCTTTGTGTTGATCCACAGAGCAGAGATAACAGATGGACTGTTGATCAGTTCGACAGAACATCTTCATCACCTCATCATGAAGAGAGCAGACGTTCTCCTGGAGCTTCTTGGACGGATCCACCAGCTTGTGTTTCATCAACGGAGCAACTTCATAATGAGGCTGAAGGTGTTTGTCACAGTAAGAAGCCAAACACTGCAGACAGGACTTACAGGCTTTCAGTTTCCTCCCAGTGCAGAAATCACAGGCCACATCTTCAGGTCCAGCATAGCAGTGATCAGCAGCAGCAGCTTGGAGTCCAGTCTTCTTCAGTTCCTCCACTAAATCCGCTAACATGGTGTTTTTCTGCAGCACAGGCCTGGGTTGGAAGGTTTTCCTGCACTGAGGGCAGCTGTAGACTCTCTTCTCATCCTCTTTGTCCCAGTGGATTTTGATACAGCTCATACAGTAGCTGTGTCCACAGGAAACAGTCACTGGATCCACCAGTAGATCCAAACAGATCGAACAAGAAAACCTTTCCTGGTCCAGCTGAACTCCTTTCTGCGCCATGTCTTCTCTCAGAAACAACACCCGTCTACGTTTAATTTCCTGATGAATCAATCTTGTATGATCTTTGATCCACACGTCATGTGTTTGTGCTGTGACTGTCAGTTCTTATTGGTTACACCCATCTTTAAACTGTAAGGGGAGGGAATGAGGAAATACCTGGGCTGTGTTTGACAGCAGGAAGAAAAGGGAAGGGTTATCAAGGGTGACGAACACTTATTTTTTATTCCTTACATTTTTTTATTCCTTATTAAATTTCTATAAAACAGTGCATCTGCATTTAAGTTTAATTGCTCAAAGTTTGTCCAGCAGGATGGTTGGCTCCTCCACCTCCTATAACACCAACATTCTTGTTTTCTTTGATGACTATAACTCTCTTCTACATTATCTGGACTCCACCTCCCACTTAATGCAATGTGCACAGATAATGAGCCTCGATTGAATATATTTAAAACAAAACAGGATCATAAACTCCTTGAGAACTCACAACCCCACCCACAATTCCATCCACAAAAACAATAAACCTGTTGAGCTGGCGGCATGCTTCAAACATCGTGACCCTTGCAATGTGTAGACCTGATTGGAAATGGGCGCTACTTGTTCAATTGCTGTTAAGCTTCAGATTACAGAGCAGGGATTCTGTCCTTTTACAGCGTCTCTGAAACCATGACTCTCCTCCACAGACTCCAGACCACATTCACTCAGCCTCTACATGCTGGACTCAGGATTGATTTTAGAACATGAACACTTTAACATCACCTTTTAGTTACTAATTCATTCACCACAGTGCAGAAAAATAAGTTAAGACAAGAGTAAACGGCTTCCAGAAATATTCCCTCTGATTCCTTGGTGTAGGAATTCTCCTCAGCCTGTTTGCAGGTCGACTTCACATTTAAATTAATCGTCGTGAAGCATCACTGTTGTGTCTGCATGACAGTAAGAAGTAAGCTCTATAAGTTTGAAACAACAAATTCTCTCAAGGGGTCCCTCAATAACCCCTCCCTCTTCTCTCTGATCTGAAACACAGCCAGCCTCACTCTGCCCAGGTATTTCCTCATTCTCTTTTTCTCAGCTCTAGAGATAAAAGATTGGTGTAACAAACAAAAGCTGACAGTTAGAGCATGAACACATGACATGTAGACCAGAGATCAAACCTTGTGTGAGTATGAGGAAACAAATTCTGAGAGAAGACATGGCGCAGAAAGGAGTTCAGCTGGACCGAGGACGGATTTCTTGTTCGATCTGTTTGGATCTACTGAAGGATCCAGTGACTGTTTCCTGTGGACACAGCTACTGTAAGAGCTGTATCAAAACCCACTGGGACAATGAGGATGAGAAGAGAGTCTACAGCTGCCCTCAGTGCAGGAAAACCTTCCAACCCAGGCCTGTGCTGCAGAAAAACACCATGTTAGCAGATTTAGTGGAGGAACTGAAGAAGACTGAACTCCAAGCTGCTCCTTCTGATCACTGCTATGCTGGACCTGAAGATGTGGACTGTGATGTTTGTACTGGGAATAAAAGGAAAGCCTGTAAGTCCTGTCTGCAGTGTTTGATCTCTTACTGCAAAAAACACCTTCAGCCTCATTTTGAATCACCTGCTTTCATGAAACACAAGCTGGTGGAGCCGTCTACGAAGCTCCAGGAGAACGTCTGCTCTCTTCATGATGAGGTGATGAAGATGTTCTGTCGTACTGATCAACAGTCCATCTGTTATCTCTGCTCTGTGGACAAACACAAAGGCCATGACACAGTCTCAGCTGCAGCAGAAAGGACTGAGAGGCAGAAAGATCTGGAGGGGAGTCGACAAAACATCCAGCAGAGAATCCAGGACAGAGAGAAAGATGTGGAGCTGCTTCAACAGGAGCTGGAGGCCATCAACGTCTCTGCTGATAAAGCAGTGGAGCACAGTGAGAAGATGTTCACTGAGCTGATCCGTCTCATGGAGAAAAGACGCTCTGATGTGAAGCAGCAGGTCAGATCCCAGCAGGAAACTGAAGTGAGTGGAGTCAAAGAGCTTCAGGAGAAGCTGGAGCAGGAGATCACTGAGCTGAAGAGGAAAGACGCTGAGCTGCAGAAGCTGTCACACACACAGGATCACAACCAGTTTCTCCAGGACTACCCCTCACTGTCAGCACTCAGTCCATCTACACACTCATCCAGCATCAACATCCGTCCTCTCACACACTTTCAGGATGTGACAGCAGCTGTGACAGAAATCAGACACAAACTACAGGACGTTCTGAGAGAGGGATGGACAAACATCTCACAGAAACTGACTCAAGTGGACGTTTTACTGACGCAACCAAAACCAGAACCAGAGCCCAAGACCAGAGCTGAGTTCTTAAAGTATTCATGTGACATCACTCTGGATCCAAACACAGCAAACACACAGCTGTTATTATCTGAGGGGAACAGAAAAGCAACATTAGTGAAACAACATCAGTCTTATTCTCATCATCCAGACAGATTCACTGATTGTTGTCAGGTCCTGAGTAGAGAGAGTCTGACTGGATGTTGTTACTGGGAGGTGGAGCGGAAAGAAGGAACATTTTGTGTAGCAGTTTCATCCAAGACTATAAGCAGAGCAGGGAGGTCAAATGAACGTTTGTTTGGATACAATGACAAATCTTGGGCTTTGTATTGCTTCAGCAGCTGTTATAACTTTTGGTACAACAATGTTTGCACCCCTGTCTCAGGTCCTCGTTCCTCCAGAGTAGGAGTTTACCTGGATCACAGAGCAGGTATTCTGTCCTTCTACAGCGTCTCTGAAACCATGACTCTCCTCCACAGAGTCCAGACCACATTCACTCAGCCTCTACATGCTGGAGTCAGGATTGATTTTGGATCAGCTGAGTTTATCAAACTGAAATAGTCTGAAGTCTTTTCAGAGACAGTTGTTTAACTTTTGTATTTACATTCTTCCTCTTTGATTTTTTTTCCTGTTTGTTGCTGAGAGCTGGTTGTTGTGTTCAGTCAATCAAACTTTGTGGGCGGGACTTTTCCATCTCCTCCTTTGTTGTGTAAATGTTTGAGTGTGTTGCAGTAACACTCCTTCCTGTGTCTGTTTAACCATGGAGGCTTTTACTGCTCATGATGATTTCTGTTCACCTGAACTGACATTTGTCTGCATGAAAATATCAAACTTGTCTCTGCTCTAAATGTTGGTGGATTATTTGTATTGATGATGCATTTATCAGATGTTGTTTGTGTTCTGATTCATGAGAGTGAATAGAAAAATTAGTAGACCCTTTTTTTAATCTTCATATTTTTTTCTCATCACTTTTTACATTTGAGAATCTGTAATCATGTTTATAGAAATTCTGAGGCAGATTTTTTTTTCTTTGTGCACCAATGAATTCTGAGATCAAAACCTTGATGTATTGAAAACTTTGGCCTATTTATATTTTTTTCTGACATTGCATTGTGCTGTAAATATTCAAACCGATTTTGACACTAATGAGGAATTTTCAGATATTCAGATTATAAACCACAAGTTTCTTTGACAATCGCTGAGACTCAGATCAAACTAAACTGATTTTGTGGATGAAGTTAATTTGTGCATGAAATCAACAACCAAGACACATTTAACCAACTTTACTGATTTACTGTCTGAATGAACTGAAGTTTGACATCATGAATAAACTCACATTAACCAAGTGATTTGTTTTTTTGTTGTTTTTTTCTCTATTGTAAGTAAAATAACATTTGTTCTTGACTGCTTTTAGTAAAACTGCTAGAGCAGGATAAATCAGGCTACTATAACATGTGGCATTATATTCACTTTATGCTCAATTTTTATTTATTTCTTTATTCCACAGTGCAGAAAAAGAAGTTGGGGTGTTCAAAAGTGAAGCACAGCCTCAGTAAAAGTCGCCAAAAACAATTTTTTTCTAAATTTTTTTAATTTTGTGCCCTTCTGGAGTTAAAAACAGCTCTCAGTCTTTATGAGGCGTCATGTTTAATGAACAGGTGATTATAAAATCAGAGTCCACACAGAGTGAACAGGAGCCCAACATGAAGAGGAAGAGTCTGTTCACCCTGAAAGCATTTTAGTTTTCTTCACTATGAGGTCACAATATCAGGAATCAACACTCAATATTGATTTAATGGTAATTTTATTTAATTTTAACATGACTTATGCAAACTGCTTCCAAAACTAGCCCCTCTGTTTTCTCGGTGAAGGAATCCTTCTCAGCCTCTTCACAGGTCGACTTCACATTTGAATGAATCGTAGTGAAGCATCAGTGTTGTATCTGCTGTGAACACGCTGCCATCTTGTGGATCTTCACTGTCATCAGAACCAAGTGAGATTAAATCAAAGCTTTTATGAGGATCAGACATGATCTTAAATATCTTTAGACTCAAAGTTAATCTCCAAACTGTCTGATCCAAGAAGAGTTTTTCTCCTAATACCTGAAATGAGATGTGATGAAAATTAGAAGTGAGTTCATTTGAAACAATAAACTCTCTCTAATCACTCCTTTTTAACCCCTCCCTCTTCTTCCTGCTCTCAAACACAGCCAGCTCCACTTTGCCCAGTCATTTCCTGGTTCCCTCCCCTTCAGATCTACAGTTTGATGATGGGTGTAACCAATAAGAGCAGACAGTCAAAGCACAAACACATGATATGTAGATCAGAGCTCAGAGTAGTTTCATTTATCATGAAGCAAAACTCAGACAAGTGTTGTTCCTGAAACGAGAGATGGCGCAGAAAGGAGTTCAACTAAACCGAGAAACTTTCTCTTGTTCGATCTGTTTGGATCTACTGAAGGATCCAGTGACTGTTCCCTGTGGACACAGCTACTGTATGAGCTGTATCAAAATCCACTGGGACAAAGAGGATGAGAAGACAGTCTACAGCTGCCCTCAGTGCAGGAAAACCTTCCAACCCAGGCCTGTCCTGGAGAAAAACACCATGTTAGCAGATTTAGTGGAGGAACTGAAGAAGACTGGACTCCAAGCTGCTGCTGCTGATCACTGCTATGCTGGACCTGAAGATGTGGCCTGTGATTTCTGCACTGAGAGGAAACTGAAAGCCTGTAAGTCCTGTCTGCAGTGTTTGGCTTCTTATTGTGACAAACACCTTCAGCCTCATTATGAATCACCTGTTTTCATGAAACACAAGCTGGTGGATCCGTCCAAGAAGCTCCAGGAGAACGTCTGCTCTCTTCATGATGAGGTGATGAAGATGTTCTGTCGTACTGATCAACAGTCCATCTGTTATCTCTGCTCTGTGGACCAACACAAAGGCCATGACACAGTCTCAGCTGCAGCAGAAAGGACTGAGAGGCAGAAAGATCTGGAGGGGAGTCGACAAAACATCCAGCAGAGAATCCAGGACAGAGAGAAAGATGTGGAGCTGCTTCAACAGGAGCTGGAGGCCATCAACGTCTCTGCTGATAAAGCAGTGGAGCACAGTGAGAAGATGTTCACTGAGCTGATCCGTCTCATGGAGAAAAGACGCTCTGATGTGAAGCAGCAGGTCAGATCCCAGCAGGAAACTGAAGTGAGNGAGTCAAAGAGCTTCAGGAGAAGCTGGAGCAGGAGATCACTGAGCTGAAGAGGAAAGACGCTGAGCTGCAGAAGCTGTCACACACACAGGATCACAACCAGTTTCTCCAGGACTACCCCTCACTGTCAGCACTCAGTCCATCTACACACTCATCCAGCATCAACATCCGTCCTCTCACACACTTTCAGGATGTGACAGCAGCTGTGACAGAAATCAGAGACAAACTACAGGACGTTCTGAGAGAGGGATGGACAAACATCTCACAGAAACTGACTCAAGTGGACGTTTTACTGACGCAACCAAAACCAGAACCAGAGCCCAAGACCAGAGCTGAGTTCTTAAAGTATTCATGTGACATCACTCTGGATCCAAACACAGCAAACACACGACTGTTATTATCTGAGGGGAACAGAAAAGCAACATTAGTGAAACAAGATCAGTCTTATTCTCATCATCCAGACAGATTCACTGATTATCGTCAGGTCCTGAGTAGAGAGAGTCTGACTGGACATTGTTACTGGGAGGTGGAGTGGAAAGGATTGTCATTAGATGTAGCAGTTACATACAAGAATATCAGCAGAGCAGGGGACTTTAATGAATGTAAATTTGGTCGCAATGACAAATCTTGGGCTTTATACTGTTGCAACAGAAGTTATAACTTTTGGTACAACAGTGTGAAGACTCCAGTCTCAGGTCCTCGTTCCTCCAGAGTAGGAGTTTACCTGGATCACAGAGCAGGTATTTTGTCCTTCTACAGCGTCTCTGAAACCATGACTCTCCTCCACAGAGTCCAGACCACATTCACTCAGCCTCTACATGCTGGAGTCTATATTTGTTATGGATCAGCTGAGTTTATAAAACTGAAATAGTCTGAAGTCTTTTCAGAGACAGTTGTTAAACTTTTGTGTGTAAATTCTTCCACTTTGATTTTTATTTCTGTTTGTTGCTAAGAGCTGGTTGTTGTGATCAGTTAATCAAACTTTGTGGGCGGGACTTTTCCATCTTCTCCTTTGTTGTGTAAATGTTTGAGTGTGTTGCAGTAACACTCCTTCCTTTGTCTGTTTAACCATGGAGGCTTTTTCTGCTCATGATGATTTCTGTTCACCTGAACTGACATTTGTTTGCATGAAAATATCAAACTTGTCTCTGCTCTAAATGTTGGTGGATTATTTGTATTGATGATGCATTTATCAGATGTTGTTTCTGTTCTGATTCATGAGTGTGAATAGAAAAAGCAGCAGATCTTTTTTTTAATCTCCATATTTTGTTCTCATCACTTTTCACATATGGGAATCTGTAATCATGTTTATAGAAATTCTGAGGCAGATTTTTTTATTTGTGCACCAATGAATTCAAAATCCAGATGTATTGAAAACTTTGGCCTATTTCTATGTTTTTTTAACATTGCATTGTGTTGTAAATATTCAAACTGATTCAGAAATAAATGAGGAATTCTCAGATATTCAGAATCTAAATCATAAGTTTCTTTGACAATCGCTGACACTCTGATCAAACTAAACTGATTTTGTAGGTGAAGTTAATCTGTCCATGAAATTATTGATCAAGACACATTTAACCAACTTTACTGATTTACTGTGTGAATGAACTGAAGTTTGACATCATGAATAAACTCACATGAACCAAGTGGGGTTTTTTTGTCTGTTTTTCTATTTTTTCTCTATATTTGGTAAAATAAGATTTGTTCTTGATGTTTTTGTGTAAAGCTGTCAGAGTAGAATAAATCAGGCTACTATAACGTGGCATGATATTTACTTTATGATAACTTTTTATTAATTTATTGATTCACCACAGTGCAGAAAAAAAGAAGTTTGGGTGTTAAATCGAAGGACAGGCTGCTATGAAGTTTTCTAGAACACTTTTATTTTGACGTGTTTGAACTTTGTGACCTTCTAGAGTTATAAACAGCTCTCAGTCTTTATGAGGCGTCATGTTTAATGAACAGGTGATTATAAAACCAGAGTCCACACAGAGTGAACAGGAGCCCAACATGAAGAGGAAGAGTCTGTTCACCCTGAAAGCATTTTAGTTTTCTTCACTATGAGGTCACAAAATCAGGAATCTAATATTGTTTCAATGATGATTTCATTGATTTTAATCTGATTTATGTAAACTGCTTCCAAAACTATTCCCATTGATTGAATTGAAGGAGTTCTTCTCAGCCCGAAGCATCACTGTTGTATCTGCTGTGAACACGCTGCCATCTTGTGGATCTTCTCAGTTTTATTAGGAACAAGAAAGATTAAATCACAGCTTTTATGAGGATCAGACGTGATCTAAAATATCTTTACAGTAGTTTTAATCTCCAAACTGTCTGATCTGAGAAGAGTTTTTTCTCCCAAAATCTGAAATTAGACATTAGGACTTGATGAGTCATCAGTTCATCAAATGTTTAACCCTCTGATGCATGAATGATGAAAGTCAGTGTCAGGATTTTTCTCTTGAGTGTTTTTATTTGTCTTAAGGCATGAAAAAAGTTTTCCTTTTTTTTTCAAATATTTGTAACTGATCATTCAACATAAAACAGTGTGAACGTAATGTAAACATGACTTTTTTTTCTATGTTTGACTTCTTTTTTTTCTTTTTTCTTTGGTAATTTCATGAATAATCTTTTTTTTAAGGTTTTGCAAATTTTTTTTTAACTCTCTTTCATCCATTTTAACACTGAATAATTAATAGTTTATAAGCCTTTTCACCCTCAAATGTTTGTATATAACATGTTCAAATATATATATGTTTGGAAAAAGAATTGAAAACATTTTTTTCAGGCCCTAAGAAGAATGAAAATATCCTGACACAGGCAAATATGAATTTCCACCACATGAACCATTGAATTTAGGAATAAATAGCTTTTAAATAGGTGTCCACTGTAGTGACCACTATGCACCACAGGGTTTTCATTTTCAGCTAATTTATAGCTCCTTTCACACAATCAGGTATAAAAAAAAATACAATACGATAAAATAAAACACATGTCCTTTATGCATCATTTTTATATTGATCATTTTTTAATTTTATTTTTCCTTTGATGTTACTTACTTATCCACATATTACGTCTTTATGTGGTTTTAAGTGGTTTTTAATTACAAGGTGTTACAGGTAGTGGATTTTTTGACCCCATATCACCATCTGGCCTGAAACTACAGTTAAAAAAATATGTTTTGGATCAACTGTCATATATGCAGAAATTTCAGTAACAACTATTGTCTCTGTAAATGGAGTAAAATAATAATAATAAACTCTTTTATCTCATGCGAGCTTACCTGTCCTTGTCTAAATTGTTGTTGCACTTGAAGGGAAGCTTTAAAATTTCGTTGTACAATTGTATAATGACAATAAAGACTATCTATCTATCTATCTATCTATCTATCTATCTATCTATCTATCTATCTATCTATCTATCTATAATAAAAAGATTAATAATGGTCTTATCAAGAAAAGCTAATGGAAATATCACAGGTATAAAAGTTGCAGATTTAAACATGAATGCATAAATGTGTGGTTTTATTGAGATATTTCATGAGGAAATAAGAGTGGTGTAAAAACAATGATTTTAAAATGATTAAAAGATTCTGGCCTCAGGTGAGTTTCAAACAATGGGTGGTTTTATTGAGTTTTTTTTTTTTTTCATGTACATGTATAAAAGTTGAAGGTTACTGATAGATTAACAATAGAATATTTATACATTGTCTTGCTGTCAGCATCAGTTTAGGAGACATTTCCCTCCAAAACAGACAAACAGCAGAGAAAATGGGTGAAAGTTTTGTGGTTAGAAGTTAAAATAAGATCAGTTTGACTTGATGTTTCAGTCACATCATCATCAACATGTGGATAAACAGCTGAGGAAGAATTTCGATCAGGGGTCATGATCTACCACATCGGTCTGGAGAAAGAGAGAGAGAAACAGTCACGTTAGAGACTTCACATCACTCCATTCAGAGTATTTCTACTTTTTAAAGAGGGGGTAATGTCCTCATTTAACACTTTATTCTTTCTCCTGTGATACCTCTGTAGTCGCTACCTAATCTACAAAAAGAAAAATACTTGTTTTCTCTTACTTATCTAACTCTATCTTAACCCCTGCTGTGTTTACTTATTATCTCCTTGACTCTTTATTTATTTAAAAGATGTTTTGTCTCAGAATGATGAGGGTTTCTTCATTAAAGATGAATTAGATTTCTTACTCAGAAGGTGATGGGTAACCACATCCACCTGTTCCCCAGCTACAGTCTGATGGATTGGGGGCCAGGTGGTCCCCTTAGAAAACGTAGAGGTGGAAAAAAAAGAGATGATCTTTTGCTTTTCTTTTACTGCTATTTAAGATATTAGTTGATATTCTCTTACCTGGGAGGTGCAGGTGTAAAAAAGCGAAAGTCAAGTATAAGTGCACATCCACCCGGTCTCCCGCTACAGTTTGATGTGAATCTAGGTTTGTAGATTCTTCTGGGCCTGACTACGACTGATCTAACCATCTGCAAAGAAAAACTTTTTTTTTTCAATATTTGACTCATATAGAGAATCATTTATCTACCACATCAAAACCAGGGTTATAAATCTGCTTCTGAATGTCATTTAAAAGGCTTTTATTTCAAATTCCATCATTTTATAACCAGTTAAAACACCTCACAGGAGCTTTAAACAAAATAAAACTCACTCTGTACATCCTTTTGGTTGAGTCTGGTCTGGAGACAGGAAGAAAAGAGAAGAAAACAGAGAGAAATGTGATAAAATCATGCACCTGTTCTTTGAAATTTGTAACTATTGCTGGAAAGAAGTTGGGAATCATACCCGGGAGGAGAAGGAGGTGAAGGTGGAGGATGCACATCAATATCTCTCCCACCTGTAACACATCCAAACCCATCTTTCCTGCAGTTTCTCCAAAACCCACGCCTGTTTCCAAATCCTCTTTGGTTTCCAATGTTTCCTCTTTCCACCTGAAACAAATCAGACTATTTCAGCTACTTTTTGACTCACCAAACACAAGTCCTGCAGAACAAACACAGGATCATACTTTCATGCAAATAAGAGTACTAGGAAATGAGTTAAAACGCAACGAATCTGTGTCCAAAAGTGAAAAAAAATGAAAACTTTTTTCAGGCCCTAAGAAGAATAAAAATATCCTGACGGAAGCTAATATGAATTTCCACCACATGAACTATTGAATTTAGGAGTAAATAACTTTTAAATAGATGTCCACTGTAGTGACCACTATGCACCACAGGGTTAAAAACAACAGAGCTTCCTTCAGTAGATTTTTCCTTAATGTTCAGGCAGTAAAAACACTTCACCTGAATACAGTAATATTCCGAACTTTGATCCTCAACTGTAACTCTAATATCAGAGATTTTCATCATTCTGTAGTTCTTAATGTTCTTTAATTCATCAATATGTCTGTTTCTATTTCATTTATTTGGTTCTTCTTTGGCAGCCTCTTTAACATCTGACCAGGAACCATAGATGAAAAAGTGTTTTGGATGAACTGTGTCATATTCGTAGAAATGTCAATAACATGCATTAACTCTGTAAATCAATGCAATAAGACTGGCAGAATTAAACACATACATGTTTATGTAAAAATCTTTGAAACACATCACCTCCAGCTGCTTTTTTCTTACCCCTTCAGGTGAATGTTCTTCCTCCGTCCTCAGAGTGGCTCCATCAGTAGAAGTGAAGCTTGAGATGAGCAGAAAAACCTGCAGAATCAACACGAGCGGCAGCAGCAAAGCTCTCTCCATGATGGACGACCAGAAAAAGTTTGATAGAAAAGGAGAGAAACACAGCTCCTTAAATACTCACAGACGACAAACGGCTTTCATATGGAGAAACACGAAGCCTCCACAGATATGAGATAACTCACGTACATGTCGATTTAGAAACTGTTTGTTTAATCAGAGACTCATTAAACCATCATTTTATCCTATGGTATGTTAAACTGGTTTATCTGCTTCCTCCTCTGCAGTTCCTCCATGGACACAAGACGATCATATCAACGAAAACAAGACCAGAAGGAGAAGAAACATTACATTACATTACATAACTTTAGAGCTCAAAGCATCAAAGATTTGACTTGTGTTAATAAGATAATGTGGTAAAATAAGATAAAAGCAGACGTGAGCAGGAGTACAAGACGTGTCTTTTGTGCCTTAAAGGAGCCAAAGGAAGAGCCGACTTAATGAGACTACATGAGTTTTATCAGCACTTTTAAACAACAACACAACATTTGATTCCAAACTTTTTTATTTTGCATCGTAAACCAGTTATTACAAATACATTTTGTGCTAAAACATTATTTTTTTTTAATTTATCCAATACTCAAATGAACACATGCTCTGCAAAAGCCGAGAAAGCTCATGAAGCTCTCTGTCTCCATCATGTCCAGGTTATAGACTCTGTTACTGATGGATTATGGATTTATGGATGTACATCTGTTTCTGAGTTTTGGAAACATGTTGGTGATGCTGAAAACAACCCAACAACCATCTTTTTCTTATCTAAGCTTATCGAAACAATGCAAATATGAAGGCATGCTGTAATCAAAACTAAAGACGGTCCAACCAAATATTAGAGTGTGTGACCTTGGCTGTTTTCAAATTTGAATACTACACTTGCAGTATGTACTGATTTGCCCAAAATGCAGTATGTAATATGCAGTATGCGAACAAATGCGAAAGTTGCAGTATGCAAAAACTACCTGGATGACCTACTGATCCAGGAAAATTTCTCAGTCTGCATCGAGCCAGTCTACCTGGCATACTGTTTCCCACGATGCAAAGCACCTGGCTTGAAAATGACGGAAACCGAAGAAAGTTTGGGTGAAGCAGCAGAGCAATTCCAGTGTAAGCCCTAAAACATCTTTTAAGTGGGGAACTTACCTTGAATACATATTTCTATTAATGCATTTGAAATCATACCTGCATTATCAGAAGAAGCTTTTCCATCAAATTTCCATTTAAATATAAAAAGTCAGTCCACTCCTTTCAATAAATAACATATGGTATAATATAAAAAATCAAATATGATGAATTTTGCTGTAACATACATCCACATTTAAACACAGATGTCCTCTGCAGTTATTACAAAAGATCAGAGGACTCCTTGGTAAAACTAATGCAGGTAAAGCGCTGGGATCTATAATCATTTATAATAACTGCAGAGGACGTCTGTGTTTTAATCCTGTTCTGTGCATTAAATTTGCAAATTCTTTTTCCTACAAAATTTAGAGGTTTCTTTCTGAAGAATTTATTGATTCAATAATTATTAAGTTGTCCTAATACAACTTAATTATAATAAATTATAAAAAAAGTCAAGAAAATAAAACCATCAGCTTTACTCTCGCACCACTCAAACTGGAAACCAGTGTAGCAAACTACAAAACAGACCAAACAGAACTGTCATACTACATTCAAATACAGTATCAGTGCCTACTGCATTAGAAAATAGTATGTAGTAGGCGAATTCGAAAACAGCCAGTGACTTTTTTTTTTGCCAGGCAGTGTATTTCATGAAGACAAAAGAAATGCAAACAGTGTAAAAAGTTGGTTTGATAATGAAAGATTTATCAAAAATTAAATGAGCAGCTTGATTGGCTGGGTTTAGGCAATAGATCCCGCCCATTGATTTGTGGCTGCTTTATACAGACAAACAAGCTTCTTAGACCAAAATTTTAAACATGTTTTGTGAAGTTAGCTAACTATTTTGGTGTATGAAGTTTTTGGCGTTTGTGCAGCCAGCCTCTAGTGGACGTTTGAAGAACTGCAGCTTTTGGCTCTTCTGCTTGGTTCAAATTCTCTCTTGAAGCAGCAGCAGGTTTGGATGGCTCCGCCTGAACAGAAAGACAAAGAGACGTTTTGTTATTGAAACCAGAACAGACTAAAGCAACATAAAAGTAAATATTGTCGTCAAGAAAACTGAGATGATAGAGAGTGAGTTCACCTTTGCAAGGGGGCCGTATCCTCCAGGTCTCCAAAAGCAGCCGACTCGGATCCGATGTTTGGGTTTCAGTCTTTTGTCTGCATTTTCCTGATGAGAATAAAAAAAAACAATCACGAATATACACAGAAAATATGTCTCTCACCTGTTATTCTTGAATTAGAATGACTGAAGATAAAAAAAGTCTGTGTACCTGTGATGTATCGTCCTGTGTTTTCTGATAATTCGGTGGCACAGCGGCTGCATCAGTGGAAGTAAAGGTGGAGATGAGCAGCAGAGCCTGCAGAACCAACAGAAACAGCAGCACAGAATTTTCCATCTCTGAGGAAGAGAAACGACTAAGACGCTCAGGTCTTTATAAACTTCACGCCCCAACACCTGCATGCACAGAAAGAGGAAGAAACTGCAAAACAACACAACATTACATCACCAAAAAAGACATCTGATGGGAAATGATTACATCTTACCTCTGTAATAATCTCAGACATGATGTGTTTGTGGTTTTTAAAGACGCTTTGTGCAAGAGTTCAGGTGAAATGAGGAATGGAGAGCTGATAAACAGATTTCGTAGCCTCTGATTTAAAAAAAAAAAAACAGCTGTAAACTCTCACAACAGTAAATGATGACAGTCTGAAATCCTTTGTTGCTTAATTTTCTGATGGTTTCACTGATTTGTTAAACAGGGCGTCGGCTTTAAAGCGGTTTCACCACCAACAATTTCTGTGAAAACAAAGAAAGGGGAACAACGACAAATAACAACAAAGCACACCACAGTGATTCTTTATATATTCTTTTTTCTCTTTGTCTGATCCACCAATTTAACTGACAGAATGTTATAAAATCCAAGCATTTTTCCTTTTATTTCACTGAACTTTAAAGTGTTTTGGAAAGTTCACAGTTCAAATGGTGCAGCAACTTCCTTCTTTAATGTTTAAACTCTCAGATCTGATTGGTTGAGGTTGATTTTGGTCCCCAAGTTTACTTTCTCTGGACTTGTCTTGAACTTCGTCAGAGTATCAGATTCCCACCTCACAGTAACAGCAGCTATAGAAATGTATGATATCTGATAACAGTATGCAAAATAATCAAAAACAGTTGCAGATACAGGATGAAAGATCTTGACCACAAAGAACAAATCGCTCTGATTTCTTTGACTTTGTGTCTACAGACCATGTCTCCAGATTCCTCTGTGATGATTTTACATTTTCTCATCTGTTTTTTTCTGCAGACTTAAGTATCACTAAACTAGGGATGCACTAATCTTGGTGTCTAATATCTGGTATCAGTCTGTTACAGAGTCAAAAAGCTCCATCACATATCTGTGGAAATACATCAATTCATCAGGCTCCTCTTTTCAACTCAAGTTGGAAAAGCTTGAAGTTGCCAAAACATTTTTCTCTGTCTCATCCTCACATTGAGGAATAAAGATTCTTGGATTAAATCTGCTTTCACATTGGGATCATATTTTAGCTGATACCAAATTCTAGGATCATTGCATACCTACGACAAATGTCCATTCTTATTTTTACACACAATTTTTGAAAACATGGCCCTTTTTTTCACCAGAATATTTACACTGTTATCCAACACCGCACTCAATTTGCATAACTCTTATGTTCGCAAAATGACACACTTCAGCCAAAACATTTAGACTTGTCAAAGCAACCCTCTCTGCACATATGTGTTGAGTGTTATCTCTTTTATAAATGGCATGTGGGACGTATAGTGTGGCAATTACGATCATTTTCATGTATATACCACCTGTGGGTTTTTTTTGTTTTGTTTTGTTTTTATTTCTTTAAGATCGGGTTGCATAATAATATCCTTCTGGATCCCTTATAGTTTTGCAATTGTCTGTTTGAGGTGTGATACCCTTTAACATGTTTTAAATTCAGACACTGTGCAATTGATTTTTTGAACTACTGTGTTTATATGTGTTGAAAAATGTACTTGAAAATCTAATAAATAAATCATAAAAACAAACAAAAAAAAACATTGTTCTTTTTTCATCTCACTGACAGTCTTCAAATGATCAGACACTATTTTAGTCACTAATTAATCTACTGTGATCATTATAAAAACACTTTGTAAATACCCCTTTTTTAGAAAATAGCACGTGCTAGACTTTTTATGCAGATATTTTTAAGTATGGGATTATTTAGCTGACAAGAAGATACTGACAAACCAACATCACTCTTTATTATTATTATTTTGAAGTATACAGAGAAAGTATGCAAATATTGTAAATTTACCAAACACTGCACAACACTGATGTTGCACTGAAAATATTTACTTCTTACCATACTCAGTTACTGTAACATCTATCAACAATGATAATCAGAACAAATCAAACTTCTTCAGGTCCCACTCTCATTCTCACTCTTCCTCTTCTACAGTTTTTCTAGATTGTTTACACACATTTCCTGAAAGAATACCTCATATTCACAGAACTCTACACACAATCCTAAAAGTTATGAATGTGGGGCCTTTACTCCATCTCTCTTTGCTGTGATGTTAAATCAACTTTTCTTTTGGGCTGTGGCAGAAGAGTTTAATGTGCGGTTTGCTGTTATAAACAAGTGTTGTCTCCTCTGGACCTTTGCCATGCAGCAAATTGAGAAACGCATGCTGATAAATCTGTTACGCAACAGCCGTTTCATAACATTGGAGGAATCATTGCAAATGACAAAGTAAAACCACAATCTCGTTTCCTTCTGTGTTTTGATTATCTCACCTTCAAATAATCCCAAATGTAGCAGCAACGTAAAAAAAAAAAAATCAGATCCAAATTATTCTTATTTTTCCATGCACTCAAAAATCCAAGTGGTGCATATGCAAGGAAATAACTTTGAATAATATAATTCATGGTTTCTAACCTTTTTCCAACTGAGGGCCTCAGAGTACTTTTGTATTCAAAAATGAAGTATAAAGGCCTGAACTTAAAACAAAAGAAAATATCTTTTTACTTTGATATTCCCTGAGCTTAATCAAACAAAAAAAATCCATTGCCTTGGTCACATACTGTTCATGTTTTTCTCAAGGTGACAGTGAAGTCATGGCCTTAAGGTAGAGCTGCATGATATGACCTAAAACCAATATCTCAGTATTTTTTAAATATACCGCAATATGTAATATTTGTCTCAACACTCTGGTTTCTTCTCTAAATCACTGTATAAATGCCACCCAGCACCATCTTCTCTCCAACTTTTTCTTTTTTGTTTAACAGCGAGTAGATCACCTGTCGATTAACCATCAGTCTCTGTCTGTCTTTATTTTTAATTCTCCCTGTTTTTAGCCACTTATCCATCCTTAACCCTCTGATGCATGAATTATGATAGTCAATGTCAGGATTTTTCCCTCGAGTGTTTTTATTTGTATTAAGGCATGAAAAAAAGTTTTCCAATCTGGAAAAACAGTTTGAACTTAATGTAAAAATATCTTTTCTTTGTTTGACTTCTTTTCTTTTTTCTTTTTTCTTTGGTAAATTCATGAATAAAGTTGCAAAACTTTTTAATTCTCTTTCATCCATTTTAACACTGAATAATTTATAGTTTATAAGATTTTTCATCCTCAAATGTTTGTCTATAACATGTTCAAAAATATATATATGTTTGGAAAAAAAATTGAAAACATTTTTCAGGCCCTAGGAAGGATAAAATTATTCTGACACAGGCTAATATGAATTTCCCCCACATGAACCATTGAATTTAGGAGTAAATAACTATGCACCACAGGGTTAAACTCCAGTTTCAGTCATTAGCATCAAACATAAACAAGTCAAGTGCAATGAAGTCCAGCTGTTGGAAAAATTCCTGTCTCTTGTTTGTCTGTCATATGACTAATACTTAAAGTAAAAACATCAGATCATTCCTTTGTGAAAAACCACACATTTAAAAACTGGCATATGAGCCTTCTGCTTAAATATAACTAAAAATATCATGACACGTCAAGAAAACTTGCTGTACGTTGATTTATTTTGACTTTTTATGACTTTGAGTAACAAATTTCAACAATTATCATTTTTCCGACATCTTTTACAGGGAGTTTTGATCAGCGTTGATGAAAGTGAAGACACAAACTCGAGTCAGATCCTCTGTTCATCTGTACTCAGCTTTACATGTTTTAAGACTCAAGCAGAGGTTTACCAGTGGACTGGGGGCCCTAAAAATAAAGCACAACAAGAGAAAATGGTTGATTATTTCAATGCATATAGATCTCAAAATCATTTGTTAGAACATTTTGCAGAATAATTGAAAGAACCAAGAGAGGGAAACAAGATCTCACCGGTCTCAAAGAGCTGCACCCTCCTACTTTTCTGAAACAGCCAAACAGTCTGGGCCTTCTAGGTCTAGATCTTCTTCCTGCAGGTTTAGGCTGAAACAGAGAAGTAGAAATAAAATATTACTGCACAAAAACACACTTATTGTTGCACGTGTCATCTCATAGTAAATAATTGTACAATTTCTTCTTACCAGATGCTTGAACGCTCTCAGTTGTTCATGGTCGACTCCCATGAGACTGGCATCTCGAGAGGGCAAAGCTGAGACCAGCAGCAGAACCTGCAGACCCAACAGAACCAGGAGCACAGTCTTCTTCATGATGGATACGATGAAGAGTCTGCAACACACTCAGGTCTTTATATACTCACTGCCCAACCGCTGTTGGCACGCAAAGAGGAAGAAACAACATCATACCACAAGTTTACATCATCAGGGAGACGTTTTAGATCAAACGTCATAGGTGACGTTATTCACACCTGAAGAAAATGTTTTGAAATTTTGTCTGGGTGGGGTGTAAGTTAGAAATGGGCCTAAAGTTTTTTATTATTCCTATAAACTAAAGTATATTTATATAACTTGTGACCTGTAACTGATGTAATCCTTGTGCAGGTAACAAAGCTGCTTCATGTTCGTTTCTACAGCCAAAACAATGACATTATAGTGTAGTGTTCACTGCAAAAAACAGAAATCTAAGCAAGTCATTGTGTCTTATTTGTAGTAAAAATTGTCTTGTTGTTCTTAATTTGAGCCACATTCACCAGACCAGGTCATAAAAATGTCTTATTTCAAGTTTTTTTAAGACAAAAATGAGGTGTAAATTGCTTTAAACTAGTCAAAAAAATCTGCCAATGGGATAAGACGAATTCACCCGGGAAGTTTCTTGAAATTAGAAAGATGTCTTATAACAAGAATCTTTTATCTTATCCCATTGGCAGATTATTTTTACTTGTTACAAGCAATTTACACCTCATTTTTGTCTCAAAAAAACTTGAAATGAGACATTTTTATGACCTTGTCTAGTAAATGTGTCTCAAATCAAGAATAGTAAGACACATTTTACTAAAAATAAGACATAATGACTTGGTCAGATTTCAGTTTTTGCAGTGTTGTAACAGTCAAGACCGGACTTAGTCTCAAAACTTTTCAGTTTAACTGTTTCTGATGAATTGATGTTATAATTTAAAACATTAGTGTTTGCTCAATTATTGTTCCACCTCTTTTCTAGGTCTTTATGTGTCAGATTCTTGCAGAAACATCAGTTTATCTTATTTCCAGTCAGAAAAACCTCTGAACACTTACTTTAGGCCTCAATCACCTGATTAATAAACACTTGATTTTCACAATGTTTAAAAATGTATTGAAACTATCTGTGGCTTTTAAATAAGTGCAAAGACTAATCATTTACAATAACTTACTTGAACAGTTTTGTTAAGATTTCACAATTTTGTATATTGTGCTTTGAAAGATCTGTTGAACAGTTGTTTTTGTTTGTCAAATGTATCAAAAGAAAACCAAATTAAAGAGAGAATGCTCTTTAATTGTTTAACCCTTTCATGGATTTGAAAATTGATTTCTATGGTCCTGGTCTTGGACAGTGAGGTCTCGACAAACAACGCTATTATAGTGTCAAACTCAAAAGGAAATTGCCACTCGTACGACATGAAGCCAATAAAAAGATGCATGGCGTGCAGTTCCTAATGAGTCCACTAGGGGGGGGGGGGGATTCCTATTTGGTTCAAGCAGTTTGAAGTGAGTGTTTGTGCAGGAGTTTGAAACTGAATGTAGAAGCTGAAACCACACAGAGCACATTTCAATTTAGATAAATAAAAATAAACAACTACACACACTAACAAGTAAACAATTGCCCTTGAAGAGGAGCTGCTGGCTTTTAATCAGAAGAATTAGTTTTTTGTAACATACAACCCCAATTCTGTTGAAGTTGGGACGTTGTATAAAACAAAAACAGAATTCAATGAGTTGGAAATCTTGTTTAACCTTCATTTACTTGAATTCACTGCAAAGACAAGATATTTATTGTTCGAACTGATAAACTTTATTGTTTTATTGCATTCATTTTGAATCTGATGCCTGCAACACGTTTCAAAAAAACTGAGACAGGAGCAACAAAAGACTGTGAAAGTTGATGAAGGCTGGAACAAAACAGCTGTTTGGATCATTCCACAGGTGAACAGGTTCATTGGAAACAGGTGAGTGTCAGGATTGGATATAAAAAGAGCATCCCTGAAATACTCAGTCCTTCACAAGCAAAGATGGGGCCAGGTTCACTACTTTGTCAACAACTGCGTGAGCAAATAGTCCCAACAGTTTAAGAACAATGTTTCTCAACGTACAATTGCAAAGAATTTCAGGCAGCCAGGTGCAAAATCAACATCGAATGGCTGTGACATATGACCCCTGGGGTGGTGCTGCATTAAAAACCCACGTCACCGTGAAATGTGTATTAACACGTTGGCTCAGGAACACTTCGGAAAACCACTGTGAGTTAACACAGTTTGTAAGTTTTATTTGCAAATCTATAATTCTGTCCTTCTTCAACTCCTTAATTACTAACACTTGTTGAAGTATCAGTAATGTTAAAGAAACATTCATTTTGAGATGAACTACAGTTGCCCCAAATGACTTTTTTTTCAAGGCTGTTGTTTTAATTCAACTTTAAAACACTAAAATCTCTAAACTGGGTTTTTTGCAGAAATGCATGTCAATGGCCAATGCAAAAAACCTCCTATCTGCACTTTGTGAAGCAAAAATACTTGGTCTGTATAACCCAATAGTACAGTAATACAGTCCAAAAACAGTGTATAATGTATTGAGTATACTCAAAAAACAGCATTCTGTAAGAAAGCAAGAAGTTTTTTTTAGTTTTCTCTAAAAAGTGAATTTTTCAGATAGGAGGTTTTGCACTTCGGCCATCGATGTGAACGATACTTTCCCAATGTTTAAACAGTAGCTAAATTTATATGCTTAGTTTTAGTGTTTTAAAAATGGCCTATTCAAAAATCTTTTCCGTCAATGACCCTGTACCAAAAGATGAAACAAGTGTCTTAACAGTGTGACGCCAAGGATTTGTCTTTGCATCCAGACACGGATTCATCTGAGCTCACTTTCATCTGTGTGTGTGTGTGTGTGTGTGTGTGTGTGTGTGTATAACTTATGGGCTCAGCTCTGGTCCTGGTTCTGTTTTGAGTCGTACATTTAGTTTTGATAGTAGTGGCTGTTCTGGTTTTGGAAGTAGTAGTGGTTGTAGTTTTTCTGGTTCTGGTTTTGGAAGAAGTAGTGGTTGTAGTTTTTCTGGTTCTGGTTTTGGAGGTAGTAGTGGTTGTTGCTGCTGTGGTTCTGGAGGTGGCGGTGGTTGTAGTTGTTCTGGAAGTCGTAGTAGAAGTCGTGGTTGTGGTTGTAGCTGTAGTAATACGGCAGACACTTCAGACACTTGCTGTGAGACGTTTTTCCATTTGTCTTTCAGAACCATGTGTAGTTTATTTCTGACACCTGTCACAGCTGCTTTGACCTCCGTGAAGAAACCCACAGGACGGATATCGATGCTGGATGTGTACGCGGACACCCTGAGCGCTGACAGTGAGGGGAAGTCCTGGAGAAACTGGTTGTCGTCGTCTGTTTGTGACAGCTTCTGTAGTTCAGCGTCTTTCCTCTTCAGGTTAGCGATCTCCTGCTTCAGCTTCTCCTGAGGCTTTTTCAGTCGACCCTCTTCAGTTTTCTGCCTGGATCTGACCTGCTGCTTCACCTCAGCGTATCTTTTCTCCATGAGGAGGATCAGCTCAGCGAACATCCTCTTACTGTGCTCCACTGCTACATCCGCAGAGGCATTGATGGCCTCCAGCTCCTGTTGAAGCAGCTCCACATCTTTCTCTCTGTCTCGGATTGCTTGCTGGATTTTTTTCTGACACAAGTCCAGCCATTTCTGCCTCTTAGTCCTTTCTGCTGCAGCTGAGACTGTGTCGTGGCCTTTGTGTTGATCCACAGAGCAGAGATGACAGAAAGGTTGCTGCTCAGTGCGACAGAACATCATCACCACCTCTTTATGTTGAGGGCAGGTGTTTTTCTGGATCTTCTTGGACGGCTCCATCAGCTTGTGTTTTTTGAAGACGGGAGATTCACAATGTACTTCGATGTTTTCTTCACAGTAAGAAGCCAAACACTGCAGACAGGACTTACACACTTTCCGTTTCCTCCCAGTGCAGAAATCACAGGCCACATCTTCAGGTCCAGCATAGCGAGAAGAAACAGGAGCAGTTTGGAGTCCAGTTTGCTTAATTTCCTCTACTAAAGTTTCCAACATGGTGTTTTGTTTCTCCAGGACAGGCTTTGGTTTGAAGCTCTTCTTACACTGAGGGCAGCTGTAAAATCCCCAATCGTTTTCTTTGTCCCAGAAAGTTTCAATACAGCTCATGCAGTAGCTGTGTCTGCAGAGAAGAAGCACAGGATCTTTCAGTAGATCCAGACAGAGTGAACAAGAAAAAGCTTTCTGCTCCATCTGAACTCCACTCTGCGCCATCTCTCTGCTCTTAACTCTGCAGGTTTCACCTCGAGTCAAACTGGAGACCTGAGCGGAGGAGACACGGAAAGAAAAGGTCAGTAGAGAGGCTGCGTTTAGGAAGAGGAGTCAACCAGCTCTGATGTTTTTATAGTTGTTGACATGTATGTCTACTTTTAAAATACTTTAGATGACATGTACACAACACTTTGAGAAAATCAGGTTAAAAGTATTTCAAATAAACAGTAAAATAAAACAAGCACATCTTAAAATCACTCTTAACCCTGTAAGGTCCGACCTATCAAAAAAATTGTCTGAAAATTCCAATCATTTGGAACTGAGATGTTTATTAACCCTCTTAACAAAATCCACAAAAATAAAATTGCTTTATCATTTCATTCATGATATATTTCTTGTATGACATTTGACTCGCTGGGCAATTTTGCCTACTATTTCACCTGTTTTATTACAGTTTTTAAGCAAATATGCGTTTATTTCATGCAGAAAAACACTATTTTTTTTTAAAGTAACTATTTTGATGTTATTCTCGCTGCAACTTCTTGAAAATGAAGCAATGATTTTCCTGAAAATATGTGAGTGGATGATTTCATGAGAGCAGACATTTAAAAAAAAAAGGCCTAAATACAACTTTAGCCGACTGTAGTGATGTGACAATCTTCTAGGTGGTAGAATAAGTTTTTAAAAATTATTTTAACAAGTTTTTAAAGAAACTTTTTTATCATTTTGATGAGATAGAGGTCTTTGAACTCATGTATTAAATATGATACGTTTGGCTTTATAGGGTTAAATAAGAAATAAAATATTAAATGATTTCATAAAAGGAAGACTTCAAATAATTTCCTGCAGCATCTAAACTCTGTGAAACTCCAAGTAAATTCAGGAGGTTCAACCTTAAAAGATATGTATAAGAAGAGAAACAAATCATGAAGAATGTGATGTATAATAGGACACCAACAGAAAGGTCACGGCACTCAAAAGTAATGAGAAATAATTTACCTGTAAAATAAAATCTCTCCAGAAATGCAACTTAGTACAGCTGAGCTCCTAAATGAGAAAACACAAGAATTAAAATCCACATTTCCAGCCATGAAGGACGGTAACCACACCAAAACAAAGAGAAGAACTCGATTAAAACTGCTATTAACACACAAACAGAACATATTTTAGGATGTAAAAACATTTTAAACTAATTTTCAATCACTTTTTAGCCATTTACCGCATTTCATCGCCAAATACTAACGAGTTTTCATCAAGTTTTAATCGACATTCATCTCTGTCTGCAGCTAAGGAGCTACGGGAAATTACGTCACTGCGCACTTCTTTCAAAATAAAAGCAGGAAATTAATAAAAAGATACCCAGTTTCTTATTTTTTTTTCTCAAAGAGTTGGAACAATACACACAGTTAATTAATAATTTTGACAACCAAAAAGCAATCAAAACACTGAACATATGCACTGCTTCGAATATTTTTATTGAATTTTGTTATTATTTGAAGACCTAATCCCAGGCTATCGTATTTTTTTATGTGTAAAAAAAAAAAAAAAAAAAAAAAAAGCAGGAAATTTACGGTTTATTTTATCAGTAAGAATCATGTTAGACCAAGACAGAGTATTCAAAAGTGTAACTCTTTTTGTTGTTAATCATGGGTTGGGTACAATGGTTTATTTAATTAATGTATTTATTTATTTATTTATTTATTTATTTATTTCTACGGAAGATGATTAGGGCCACTAATAAAAAGAATTTTTTTTTTTTTTTTTTCTGATAGTCAGGTAGAATTTCACTTTGGCTTATGGCATGCAGGAGGAGCACTCAAGGCTGACAAAATGTAGGATATATTTAACTTTATATGCATCCGAGGGCTCCTGAAGGAAGCAATTTCACTATATTATGAGCAATAGGTGAGTACATTTTATATCTTGAAACATGTATATAAACAGTCTCCCTGATTGTTAGAAAAAAAAAAAAAATCAGAGCTCTGACTTTGATCTCAGAATTTTGTCTTTTTTCTCAAGATAAAATGTATAGATATGAAACAATATATATTACTGGACCTTTTTTTTCAGTGGCCCCAATCCTCTTCTGTATATTTTTTTAATTAAAGGGACCCACTTTTTATTTTCTTCCAAGTGTCCTGACCAGTTGTTATTTGTACATCTTTCTTAATTATTTGTTGTTTTTGTCTTTCCGGCTGTTTCTATTTCCTTCTTTTACTAATTTCTTCAAACCTCTGGTCCTCATGTTTTGCCAACTGCATCTTACCAGTAGTCATAGCACAATACAATCCACTTAAAATTCAACTAGGAGAAACAAAATAAAGGAATAAAAATATAAAAGATAGAAGATAAATAAAAATGAATACTTAGGTTCTGTTTGTCAGCATCAGAGTTGCTTTAAAGCTTCATCAAAATGGTTCACAGACATGAGCTGTGACTTTAATCGCACCCTTCTCTAAGTTTAGAGAATTCATCTCCTCATGACGCTCAATTATGCATTTTACAGAGCATAATAATGACTTTGTACATAGCTTAGTCATTTTAAGGGTATTTAACAATAGCAACTAAAAGCAAGACCTCCTCTCTAACCATAAGAAATGTTCTGACAATTTTGACCACCACTGTAAAAAATTCTATTATGAACTTGAGTAGTTTTATTTGAATCAACAATCAGCTGATAATTACAGATTAAACTTTAACTTAAATTACTCACCAGATATAAATGTTTCTTTAACAGTTTTGCACAAAAACTTAAAGTTCAAATGTTTGTTTTTCTTTTCAATGAAGACAAAAAAAAACACGTTGTTCACATGAGTTTATTCATGATGACAAACTTCAGTTCATTCACACAGTAAATCAGTAAAGTTGGTTGAATGTCACTTGGTTGTTGATTTCATGAACAGATTAACTTGATCAGGGTCTGAGCTATTGTCAAAGAAAATAATGATTTATAATCTGTATATATGAAAATACCTCATTGATTTCTTTATCAGTTTGAATATTTACAACACATTTCAATCCCACAAAAACATTAAAATGAGCAAAACTTTTCAATAAAAAAAGGTGCCTCCTCAAAATTCATTAGTGCATATAAAGTCATTCTGCCTCACATTTTCTATAAACACGATTACAGATTCCCTTATGTCAAAAGTGATGATAACAAAATCCAAAACAATGTCTGATAAATGCATCATCAATACAAAAAATCCACCAACATTTAGAGCAGAGACAAGTTGATATTTTCATGCAGACAAATGTCAGTTCAGGTGAACAGAAATCATCATGAGCAGAAAAAGCCTCCATGGTTAAACAGACACAGGAAGGAGTGTTACTGCAACACACTCAAGCATTTACACAACAAAGGAGAAGATGGAAAAGTCCCGCCCACAAAGTTTGATTGACAGATGACAAAACCAGCTCTTAGCAACAAAAAACAAAAGTTAAACCATGGTGTCTGAAAAGACTTCAGACTATTTCAGTTTGATAAACTCAACTGAGCATCTTGCAAAGACATAGACTCCAGCATGTAGAGGCTGAGTGAATGTGGTCTGGACTCTGTGGAGGAGAGTCATGGTTTCAGAGACGCTGTAGAAGGACAGAATACCTGCTCTGTGATCCAGGTAAACTCCTACTCTGGAGGAACACGGACCTAAGAGAGGAGTGTCCACATTGTTGTACCAAAAGTAATAACCACTGCAGTCATAATAAAAAGCCCAAGATTTGTCATTGTGTCCAAACAAACTTTCATTTGAGCACCCTGCTCTGCTGATATTCTTGTATGAAACTGCTACACCTATTGACGATCCTTTCCACTCCACCTCCCAGTAACAACGTCCAGTCAGACTCTCTCTACTCAGGACCTGACGATAATCAGTGAATCTGTCTGGGTGACTAGAATAGGACTGAGGTTTATCACAATATGTTGCTTTTCTGTTCCCCTTAGAAAATAACAGCTGTGTGTTTGCTGTGTTTGGATCCAGAGTGATGTCACATGAATACTTCAAGAACTCAGCTCTGGTCTTGGGCTCTGGTTCTGGTTTGTTCTGGACTGTGTCGTGGCCTTTGTGTTGACCCACAGAGCAGAGATGACAGATTGACTGTTGATCAGTACGACAGAACATCTTCATCACCTCATCATGAAGAGAGCAGACGTTCTCCTGAAGCTTCTTGGACGGATCCACCAGCTTGTGTTTCATGAAAACAGGTGATTCATAATGAGGCTGAAGGTGTTTGTCACAGTAAGAAGCCAAACACTGCAGACAGGACTTACAGGCTTTCAGTTTCCTCTCAGTACAGAAATCACAGGCCACATCTTCAGGTCCAGCATAGCAGTGATCAGCAGCAGCAGCTTGGAGTCCAGTCTTCTTCAGTTCCTCCACTAAATCTGTTAACTTGGTGCTTTTCCCCAGGACAGGTCTTTGTGCAAAGGTTTTTCTACACTGAGGGCAGCTGTAGACTGTCTTCTCATCCTCTTTGTCCCAGTGGATTTTGATACAGCTCATACAGTAGCTGTGTCCACAGGGAACAGTCACTGGATCCACCAGTAGATCCAAACAGATCGAACAAGAGAAAGTTTCTCAGTTTAGTTGAACTCCTTTCTGCGCCATCTCTCCTCTCAGAAGCAACACCTGTCTGAGTTTTACTTCCTGATAAATGAAACTTCTCTGAACTCTGATCTACACATCATGTGTTTGTGCTCTGACTGTCTGCTCTTGTTGGTTACACCCATCTTTAAACTGTAGATCTGAAGGGGAGGGAACCAGGAAATGACCGGGCAAAGTGGAGCTGGCTGTGTTTGAGATCAGGAAGAAGAGGGAGGGGTTAAAAAGGAGTGATTAGAGAGAGTTTATTGTTTCAAACGAACTCACTCCTAATTTCATCACATCTCATTTCAGGTTTTAGGAGAAAAACTCTTCTTAGATCAGACAGTTTGGAGATTAACTTTGAGTGTAAAGATATTTAAGATCATGTCTGATCCTCCTAAAAGCTTTGATTTAATCTCACTTTGTCCTGATGACAGTGAAGATCCACAAGATGGCAGCGTGTTCACAGCAGACACAACACTGATGCTTCACTACGATTCATTCAAATGTGAAGTCGACCTGTGAAGAGGCTGAGAAGAATTATTTCACGGAGGAAACAGAGGGGCTAGTTTAGGAAGCAGTTTGCATAAGTCATGTTAAAATTAAATAAAATTACCATCAAATCAATATTGAGTGTTGATTCCTGATTTTGTGACCTCATAGTGAAGAAAACTAAAATGCTTTCAGGGTGAACAGACTCTTCCTCTTCATGTTGGGCTCCTGTTCACTCTGTGTGGACTCTGGTTTTATAATCACCTGTTCATTAATATGACACCTCATAAAGACTGAGAGCTGTTTATAACTCTAGAAGGTCACAAAGTTCAAACATTTTAGGAAAAAAAAGTGTTTTTGAAACCTTTAACTGAGGCTGTGCTTCACATTTCAACACCCCAACTTCTTTTTCTGCACTGTGGAATAAAGACATACAAAAAATTGAGCATTAAGTGAATATAATGCCACATGTTATAGCAGCTTGATTTATTCTGCTCTGACAGTTTTACTAAAAATAATCAAGAACAAATGTTATTTTACTTACAATAGAGAAAAAAACAACAAAAAAACAAAACACTTGGTTCATGTGAGTTTATTCATGATGTCAAACTTCAGTTCATTCACACAGTAAATCAGTAAAGTTGATTAAATGTGTCTTGATCAATAATTTCATGAACAGATTAACTTCATCTACAAAATCAGTTTAGTTTGATCTGAGTATCAGCGATTGTCAAAGAAACTTATGATTTAGATTCTATATATCTGAGAATTCCTCATTAATTTCTGAATCAGTTTGAATATTAACAGCAAAATGCAATGTCACAAAAAGATAAAAATAGGCCAAAGTTTTCAATACATCTAGATTTGGTCTCAGAATTCATTGGTGAACAAATAAAAAAAAATCAGCCTCAGAATTTCTATAAACATGATTACAGATTCCCTTATGTGAAAAGAGATAAGACGAAATATGAAGATTAAAAAAAAAGATCTGCTGCTTTCTCCATTCGAACTCATGAATCAGAACAGAAACAACATCTGATAAATGCATCATCAATACAAATAATCCACCAACATTTAGAGCAGAGACAAGTTTGATATTTTCATGCAGACAAATGTCAGTTCAGGTGAACAGAAATCATCATGAGCAGTAAAAGCCTCCATGGTTAAACAGACACAGGAAGGAGTGTTACTGCAACACACTCAAACATTTACACAACAAAGGAGAAGAAGAAGAAGAAGAAGAAGAAGAAGAAGAAGAAGAAGAAGAAGAAGAAGAAGAAGAAGAAGAAGAAGAAGAAGAAGAAGAAGAAGAATTTAAACACAGAAGTTAAACCAGTGTGTCTGAAAAGACTTCAGACTATTTCAGTTTGATAAACTCAGCTGAGGATCCATAATGACTAAACCAGAGTCCAGCATGTAGAGGCTGAGTGAATGTGGTCTGGACTCTGTGGAGGAGAGTCATGGTTTCAGAGACGCTGTAGAAGGACAGAACACCTGCTCTGTGATCCAGGTAAACTCCTACTCTGGAGGAACGAGGACCTGAGACAGGAGTGTTCACATTATTGTACCAAAAGTTATAACTGCTGTTGTCACTGTATAAAGCCCAAGATTTGTCATTGCGACCAAATTTACATTCATTTGAGCTCCCTGCTCTGCTGATATTCTTGTATGAAACTGCTACATCTACTGAAAATCCTTTCCACTCCACCTCCCAGTAACAACGTCCAGTCAGATTCTCTCTACTCAGGACCTGAAGCCAATCAGTGAATCTGTCTGGATGATGAGAATATGACTGTTTTTCTGTCACTGATGTTGCTTTTCTGTTCCCCTCAGATAATAACATCCATCGGTTAACTGTGTTTGGATCCAGAGTGATGTCACATGGATATTTTAAGAACTCAGCTCTGGTCTTGGGCTCTGGTTCTGGTTTTGGTTGCATCAGTAAAACGTCCACTTGAGTCAGTTTCTGTGAGATCTTTGTCCATCCCTCTCTCAGAACGTCCTGTAGTTTGTCTGTGATTTCTGTCACAGCTGCTGTCACATCCTGAAAGTGTGTGAGAGGACGGATGTTGATGCTGGATGAGTGTGTAGATGGACTGAGTGCTGACAGTGAGGGGTAGTCCTGGAGAAACTGGTTGTGATCCTGTGTGTGTGACAGCTTCTGCAGCTCAGCGTCTTTCCTCTTCAGCTCAGTGATCTCCTGCTCCAGCTTCTCCTGAAGCTCTTTGACTCCACTCACTTCAGTTTCCTGCTGGGATCTGACCTGCTGCTTCACATCAGAGCGTCTTTTCTCCATGAGACGGATCAGCTCAGTGAACATCTTCTCACTGTGCTCCACTGCTTTATCAGCAGAGACATTGATGGCCTCCAGCTCCTGTTGAAGCAGCTCCACATCTTTCTCTCTGTCCTGGATTCTCTGCTGGATGTTTTGTCGACTCCCCTCCAGATCTTTCTGCCTCTTAGTCCTTTCTGCTGCAGCTGAGACTGTGTCATGGCCTTTGTGTTGGTCCACAGAGCAGAGATAACAGATGGACTGTTGATCAGTACGACAGAACATCTTCATCACCTCATCATGAAGAGAGCAAACGTTCTCCTGGAGCTTCGTAGACGGATCCACCAGCTTGTGTTTCATGAAAACAGGTGATTCATAATGAGGTTGAAGGTGTTTGTCACAGTAAGAAGCCAAACACTGCAGACAGGACTTACAGGCTTTCAGTTTCCTCTCAGTGCAGAAATCACAGGCCACATCTTCAGGTCCAGCATAGCAGTGATCAGCAGCAGCAGCTTGGAGTCCAGTCTTCTTCAGCTCCTCCACTAACTCTGCTAAAATGGTGCTTTTCTCCAGGACAGGTCTTTGTGCAAAGGTTTTCCTGCACTGAGGGCAGCTGTAGACTCTCTTCTCATCCTCTTTGTCCCAGTGGATTTTGATACAGCTCATACAGTAGCTGTGTCCACAGGGAACAGTCACTGGATCCTTCAGTAGATCCAAACAGATTGAACAAGAGAAAGTTTCTCGGTTTAGTTGAACTCCTTTCTGTGCCATCTCTCCGCTCAGAAGCAAAACCTGTCTGAGTTTTACTTCCTGATAAATGAAACTGCTCTGAGCTCTGATCTACACATCATGTGTTTGTGCTCTGACTGTCTGCTCTTGTTGGTTACACCCATCATCAAACTGTAGATCTGAAGGGGAGGAAACCAGGAAATGACTGGGCAAAGTGGAGCTGGCTGTGTTTGAGAGCAGGAAGAAGAGGGAGGGGTTAAAAAGGAGTGATTAGAGAGAGTTTATTGTTTCAAATGAACTCACTTCTAATTTTCATCACATCTCATTTCAGGTATTAGGAGAAAAACTCTTCTTGGATCAGACAGTTTGGAGATTAACTTTGAGTCTAAAGATATTTAAGATCATGTCTGATCCTCCTAAAAGCTTTGATTTAATCTCACTTTGTCCTGATGACAGTGAAGATCCACAAGATGGCAGCGTGTTCACAGCAGACACAACACTGATGCTTCACTACGATTCATATGAATGTGAAGTCGACCTGTGAAGAGGCTGAGAAGAATTATTTCACAGAGGAAATAGAAGGGCTAGTTTAGGAAGCAGTTTGCATAAGTCATGTTAAAATCAAATAAAATTACCATCAAATCTATACTGAGTGTTGATTCCTGATTTTGTGACCTCATAGTGAAGAAAACTAAAATGCTTTCAGGGTGAACAGACTCTTCCTCTTCATGTTGGGCTCCTGTTAACTCTGTGTGGACTCTGATTTTATAATCACCTGTTCATTAAACATGACGCCTCAAAAAGACTGAGAGCTGTTTATAACTCTAGAAGGTCACAAAGTTCAAACATTTTAGGAAAAAAGTGTTTTTGAAAACTGTAACTAAGGCTGTGCTTCACTTTTCAACACCCCAACTTCTTTTTCTGCACTGTGGAATAAATAAATAAATTAAAAAAAATTTAGCATAAAGTGAATATAATGCCACATGTTGTAGTAGCTTGATTTATTCTGCTCTGACAGTTTTACTAAAAACAATCAGGAACAAAGGATATTTTACTTACAATAGAGAAAAAAACAACAACAAAAAACAAAACACATGGTTCATGTGAGTTTATTCATGATGTCAAACTTCAGTTCATTCACACAGTAAATCAGTAAAGTTGGTTAAATGTGTCTTGATCAATAATTTCATGAACAGATTAACTTCATCTACAAAATCAGTTTAGTTTGATCTGAGTATCAGCGATTGTCAAAGAAACTTATGATTTAGATTCTATATATCTGAGAATTCCTCATTAATTTCTGAATCAGTTTGAATATTAACAGCAAAATGCAATGTCACAAAAAGATAAAAATAGGCCAAAGTTTTCAATACATCTGGATTTGGTCTCAGAATTCATTGGTGAACAAATAAAAAAAAATCAGCCTCAGAATTTCTATAAACATGATTACAGATTCCCTTATGCAAAAAGTGATGAGAACAAAATATGGACATAAAAAAAGTCTACTGCTTACTCTATTCACACAAATACATCAGAACAGAAACAACATCTGATAAATGCATCATCAATACAAATAATCCACCAACATTTAGAGCAGAGACAAGTTTGATATTTTCATGCAGACAAATGTCAGTTCAGTTGAACAGAAATCATCATGAGCAGTAAAAGCCTCCATAGTTAAAAAGACACAGGAAGGAGTGTTACTGCAACACACTCAAACATTTACACAACAAAGGAGGAGATGGAAAAGTCCCGCCCACAAAGTTTGATTAACTGATCACAACAACCAGCTCTTAGCAACAAACAGAAATAAAAATCAAAGTGGAAGAATTTACACATAAAAGTTTAACAACTGTCTCTGAAAAGAATTCAGACTATTTCAGTTTGATAAACTCAGCTGATCCATAACAATGAAAAGGGAAAATCCCACCAATCCAGACTCCAGCATGTAGAGGCTGAGTGAATGTGGTCTGGACTCTGTGGAGGAGAGTCATGGTTTCAGAGACGCTGTAGAAGGACAGAACACCTGCTCTGTGATCCAGGTAAACTCCTACTCTGGAGGAACGAGGACCTGAGACAGGAGTCTTCACATTATTGTACCAAAAGTAATAACTGCTGTTGTCACTGTTTAAAGCCCAAGATTTGTCATTGCGACCAAATTTACATTCATAAGAGCATCCTGCTCTGCTGATGTTCTTGTATGAAACTGCTACAGAAATGTCTCTTTTCCACTTCACCTCCCAGTAACAACGTCCAGTCAGACTCTCTCTACTCAGGGCCTGTGGAGAATAAGTGAATCTGTCTGGATGATGAGAATAAGATTGATGTTCTATCACTGATTCTGCTTTTCTGTTCCCCTCAGATAATATCAGCTGTGTGTTTGCTGTGTTTGGATCCAGAGTGATGTCACATGAATATTTCAAGAACTCAGCTCTGGTCTTGGGCTCTGGTTCTGGTTTTGGTTGCATCAGTAAAACGTCCACTTGAGTCAGTTTCTGTGAGATGTTTGTCTGTCCCTCTCTCAGAACGTCCTGTAGTTTGTCTCTGGTTTCTGTCACAGCTGCTGTCACATCCTGAAAGTGTGTGAGAGGACGGATGTTGATGCTGGATGAGTGTGTAGATGGACTGAGTGCTGACAGTGAGGGGTAGTCCTGGAGAAACTGGTTGTGATCCTGTGTGTGTGACAGCTCCTGCAGCTCAGCGTCTTTCCTCTTCAGCTCAGTGATCTCCTGCTCCAGCTTCTCCTGAAGCTCTTTGACTCCACTCACTTCAGTTTCCTGCTGGGATCTGACCTGCTGCTTCACATCAGAGCGTCTTTTCTCCATGAGACGGATCAGCTCAGTGAACATCTTCTCACTGTGCTCCACTGCTTTATCAGCAGAGACATTGATGGCCTCCAGCTCTTGTTGAAGCAGCTCCACATCTTTCTCTCTGTCCTGGATTCTCAGCTGGATGTTTTGTCGACTCCCCTCCAGCTCTTTCTGCCTCTCAGTCCTTTCTGCTGCAGCTGAGACTGTGTCATGGCCTTTGTGTTCATCCACAGAGCAGAGATAACAGATCGACTGTCGATCAGTACGACAGAACATCTTCATCACCTCATCATGAAGAGAGCAGACGTTCTCCTGGAGCTTCTTAGACGGATCCACCAGCTTGTGTTTCATGAAAACAGGTGATTCATAATGAGGTTGAAGGTGTTTGTCACAGTAAGAAGCCAAACACTGCAGACAGGACTTACAGGCTTTCAGTTTCCTCTCAGTGCAGAAATCACAGGCCACATCTTCAGGTCCAGCATAGCAGTGATCAGCAGCAGCAGCTTGGAGTCCAGTCTTCTTCAGTTCCTCCACTAACTCTGCTAAAATGGTGTTTTTCTCCAGGACAGGCCTTTGTGCAAAGGTTTTCCTGCACTGAGGGCAGCTGTAGACTCTCTTCTCATCCTCTTTGTCCCAGTGGGTTTTGATACAGCTCATACAGTAGCTGTGTCCACAGGGAACAGTCACTGGATCCTTCAGTAGATCCAAACAGATTGAACAAGAGAAAGTTTCTCGGTTTAGTTGAACTCCTTTCTGAGCCATCTCTCCGCTCAGAAGCAAAACCTGTCTGAGTTTTGCTTCCTGATAAATGAAACTGCTCTGAACTCTGATCTACACATCATGTGTTTGTGCTCTGACTGTCTGCTCTTGTTGGTTACACCCATCTTTAAACTGTAGATCTGAAGGGGAGGGAATCAGGAAATGACTGGGCAAAGTGGAGCTGACTGTGTTTGAGATCAGGAAGAAGAGGGAGGGGTTAAAAAGGAGTGATTAGAGAGAGTTTATTGTTTCAAACGAACTCACTTCTAATTTTCATCACATCTCATTTCAGGTTTTAGGAGAAAAACTCTTCTTAGATCAGACAGTTTGGAGATTAACTTTGAGTGTAAAGATATTTAAGATCATGTCTGATCCTCATAAAAGATTTGATTTAATCTCACTTGGTCCTGATGACAGTGAAGATCCACAAGATGGCAGCGTGTTCACAGCAGATGCAACACTGATGCTTCACTACGATTCATTTAAATGTGAAGTCGACCTGTGAAGAGGCTGAGAAGAATTATTTTACGGAGGAAATAGAGGGGCTAGTTTAGGAAGCAGTTTGCATAAGTCATGTTGAAATTAAATAAAATTACCATCAAATCAATATTGAGTGTTGATTCCTGATTTTGTGACCTCATAGTGAAGAAAACTAAAATGCTTTCAGGGTGAACAGACTGTTCCTCTTCATGTTGGGCTCCTGTTCACTCTGTGTGGACTCTGGTTTTAAAACCACCTGTTCATTAAACATGACGCCTCAAAAAGACTGAGAGCTGTTTATAACTCTAAAAGGTCACAATGTTCAAAAATTTTAGAAAAAAAGTGTTTTTGAAACCTTTAACTAAGGCTGTGCTTCACATCTAACACCCCAACTTCTCTTTCTGCACTGTGGAATAATGAAATAAATAAAAATTAAGCATAACGTGATTATAATGCCACATGTTATAGCAGCTTGATTTATTCTGCTCTAGCAGCTTTACTAAAAACAATCAAGAACAAATGTTATTTTACTTACAATAGAGAAAAAAACAACAACAAAACAAAACACTTGGTTCATGTGAGTTTATTCATGATGTCAAACATCAGTTCATTCACACAGTAAATCAGTAAAGTTGGTTAAATATCTCTTGATCAATAATTTCATGCACAGATTAACTTCATCCACAAAATCAGTTTAGTTTGATCTGAGTATCAGCGATTGTAAAAGAAAATTATGATTTAGATTCTGAATATCTGAAAATTCCTCATTAATTTCTGAATCAGTTTAATTTTAACAGCAAAATGCAATGTCACAAAAAGATAAAAATAGGCCAAAGTTTTCAAAACATCTGGATTTGATCTCAGAATTCATTGGTGAACAAATAAAAAAAAAATCAGCCTCAGAATTTCTATAAACATGATTACAGATTCCCTAATGCAAAAAGTGATGAGAACAAAATATGGACATAAAAAAAGTCTACTGCTAACTCTATTCACACAAATACATCAGAACAGAAACAACATCTGATAAATGCATCATCAATACAAATAATCCACCAACATTTAGAGCAGAGACAAGTTTGATATTTTCATGCAGACAAATGTCAGTTCAGGTGAACAGAAATCATCATGAGCAGAAAAAGCCTCCATGGTTAAACAGACACAGGAAGGAGTGTTACTGCAACACACTCAAACATTCACACAACAAAGGAGGAGATGGAAAAGTCCCGCCCACAAAGTTTGATTGACAGATGACAAAACCAGCTCTCAGCAACAAACAGGAATAAAAATCAAAGAAGACGAATGTAAATACAAAAGTTAAACCCCTGTATCTAAAATGGCTTCAGACTATTTCAGTTTGATAAACTCAGCTGATCCAAAATAAATCCTGACTCCAGCATGTAGGGGCTGATTGAATGTGGTCTGGACTCTGTGGAGGAGAGTCATGGTTTCAGAGACGCTGTATAAGGACAGAATACCTGCTCTGTGATCCAGGTAAACTCCTACTCTGGAGGAACGAGGACCTGAGACACGAGTGTTCACACTGTTGTACCAAAAGTTATAACTGCTGTTGTCACAGTATAAAGCCCAAGATTTGTCATTTTGTCCAAATTTACATTCATTAAAGTCCCCTGCTCTGCTGATGTTCTTGTATGAAGCTGCTACACCAAATGACAATCCTTTCCACTCCACCTCCCAGTAACAACGTCCAGTCAGACTCTCTCTACTCAGGACCTGAAGCCAACCAGTGAATCTGTCTGGATGATGAGAATATGACTGTTGTACTATCACTGATGTTGCTTTTCTGTTCCCCTCAGATAATAAAAGGTGAGTATTTGCTGTGTTTGGATCCAGAGTGATGTCACATGAATACTTCAAGAACTCAGCTCTGGTCTTGGGCTCTGGTTCTGGTTTTGGTTGCGACAGTAAAACGTCCACTTGAGTCAGTTTCTGTGAGATGTTTGTCCGTCCCTCTCTCAGAACGTCCTGTAGTTTGTCTGTGATTTCTGTCACAGCTGCTGTAGCATCCTGAAAGTGTGTGAGAGGACGGATGTTGATGCTGGATGAGTGTGTAGATGGACTGAGTGCTGACAGTGAGGGGTAGTCCTGGAGAAACTGGTTGTGATCCTGTGTGTGTGACAGCTTCTGCAGCTCAGCATCTTTCCTCTTCAGCTCAGTGATCTCCTGCTCCAGCTTCTCCTGAAGCTCTTTGACTCGCCTCACTTCAGTTTCCTGCTGGGATCTGACCTGCTGCTTCACATCAGAGCGTCTTTTCTGGTACTCTGCCTAGTCGAGTCACTTGTAGAAGAGTGACACGAGGTGACGAAATAGTCGTCTCTGTAACTACCGGAGGTCGACCTGTTGAAGCAGCTCCACATCTTTCTCTCTGTCCTGGATTCTCTGCTGGATGTTTTGTCGACTCCCCTCCAGCTCTTTCTGCCTCTCAGTCCTTTCTGCTGCAGCTGAGACTGTGTCGTGGCCTTTGTGTTCATCCACAGAGCAGAGATAACAGATGGACTGTTGATCAGTTCGACAGAACATCTTCATCACCTCATCATGAAGAGAGCAGACGTTCTCCTG
>RPOG01002456.1:69763-92743 GCA_008086565.1 Thalassoma bifasciatum
CTCACTTCAGTTTCCTGCTGGGATCTGACCTGCTGCTTCACATCAGAGCGTCTTTTCTCCATGAGACGGATCAGCTCAGTGAACATCTTCTCACTGTGCTCCACTGCTTTATCAGCAGAGACATTGATGGCCTCCAGCTCCTGTTGAAGCAGCTCCACATCTTTCTCTCTGTCCTGGATTCTCTGCTGGATGTTTTGTCGACTCCCCTCCAGCTCTTTCTGCCTCTCAGTCCTTTCTGCTGCAGCTGAGACTGTGTCATGGCCTTTGTGTTCATCCACAGAGCAGAGATAACAGATCGACTGTTGATCAGTACGACAGAACATCTTCATCACCTCATCATGAAGAGAGCAGACGTTCTCCTGAAGCTTCTTGGACGGATCCACCAGCTTGTGTTTCATCAATGGAGCAACTTCATAATGAGGCTGAAGGTGTTTGTCACAGTAAGAAGCCAAACACTGCAGACAGGACTTACAGGCTTTCAGTTTCCTCTCAGTGCAGAAATCACAGGCCACATCTTCAGGTCCAGCATAGCAGTGATCAGCAGCAGCAGCTTGGAGTCCAGTCTTCTTCAGTTCCTCCACTAACTCTGCTAACATGGTGCTTTTCTCCAGGACAGGCCTTTGTGCAAAGGTTTTCCTGCACTGAGGGCAGCTGTAGACTCTCTTCTCATCCTCTTTGTCCCAGTGGGTTTTGATACAGCTCATACAGTAGCTGTGTCCACAGGGAACAGTCACTGGATCCTTCAGTAGATCCAAACAGATTGAACAAGAGAAAGTTTCTCGGTTTAGTTGAACTCCTTTCTGAGCCATCTCTCCGCTCAGAAGCAAAACCTGTCTGAGTTTTGCTTCCTGATAAATGAAACTGCTCTGAGCTCTGATCTACACATCATGTGTTTGTGCTCTGACTGTCTGCTCTTGTTGGTTACACCCATCATCAAACTGTAGATCTGAAGGGGAGGAAACCAGGAAATGACCGGGCAAAGTGGAGCTGGCTGTGTTTAATAGCAGGAAGAAGAGGGAGGGGTTAAAAAGGAGTGATTAGAGAGAGTTTATTGTTTCAAATGAACTCACTTCTAATTTTCATCACATCTCATTTCAGGTTTTAGGAGAAAAACTCTTCTTGGATCAGACAGTTTGGAGATTAACTTTGAGTGTAAAGATATTTAAGATCATGTCTGATCCTCATAAAAGGTTTGATTTAATCTCACTTGGTCCTGATGACAGTGAAGATCCACAAGATGGCAGCGTGTTCACAGCAGATGCAACACTGATGCTTCACTACGATTCATATGAGTGTGAAGTCGACCTGTGAAGAGGCTGAGAAGAATTATTTCACAGAGAAAACAGAGGGGCTAGTTTTGGAAGCAGTTTGCATAAGTCATGTTAAAATGAAATAAAATTTCCATCAAATCAATGTTGAGTGTTGAATCCTGATTTTGTGACCTCATAGTGAAGAAAACTAAAATGCTTTCAGGGTGAACAGACTCTTCCTCTTCATGTTGGGCTCCTGTTCACTCTGTGTGGACTCTGATTTTAAAATCACCTGTTCATTAAACATGACGCCTCATAAAGACTGAGAGCTGTTTATAACTCTAGAAGGTCACAAAGTTCAAAATTTTTCAAAAAAAAAATGTTTTTGAAAACTTTAACTGAGGCTGTGCTTCACATTTCAACACCCCAACTTCTTTTTCTGCACTGTGGAATAAAGAAATAAATAAAAATTGAGCATAAAGTGAATATAATGCCACATGTTATAGCAGCTTGATTTATTCTGCTCTGACAGTTTTACTAAAAATAATCAAGAACAAATGTTATTTTACTTACAATAGAGAAAAAAACAACAAAAAAACAAAACACTTGGTTCATGTGAGTTTATTCATGATGTCAAACTTCAGTTCATTCACACAGTAAATCAGTAAAGTTGGTTAAATGTGTCTTGATCAATAATTTCATGCACAGATTAACTTCATCCACAAAATCAGTTTAGTTTGATCTGAGTCTCAGCGATTGTCAAAGATACTTATGATTTAGATTCTGAATATCTGAGAATTCCTCATTAATTTCTGAATCAGTTTGAATATTAACATCACAATGCAATGTCACAAAAAGATTAAAATGGGCCAAAGTTTTCAATACATCTGGATTTGATCTCAGAATTCATTGGTGCACAAATAAAAGAAAAATCTGCCTCAGAATTTCTATGAACATGATTACAGATTCCCTAATGTAAAAAGTGATGAGAACAAAATATGGAGATTAAAAAAAGATCTGCTGCTTTTTATATTCACACAAATACATCAGAACAGAAACAACATCTGATAAATGCATCATCAATACAAATAATCCACCAACATTTAGAGCAGAGACAAGTTTGATATTTTCATGCAGACAAATGTCAGTTCAGGTGAACAGAAATCATCATGAGCAGAAAAAGCCTCCATGGTTAAACAGACACAGGAAGGAGTGTTACTGCAACACACTCAAACATTTACACAACAAAGGAGAAGAAGAAGAAGAAGAAGAAGAAGAAGAAGAAGAAGAAGAAGAAGAAGAAGAAGAAGAAGAAGAAGAAGAAGAAGAAGAAAAAGAATTTAAACACAGAAGTTAAACCACTGTGTCTGAAAAGACTTCAAACTATTTCAGTTTGATAAACTCAGCTGAGGATCTATAATGTCTATACCAGAGTCCAGCATGTAGAGGCTGAGTGAATGTGGTCTGGACTCTGTGGAGGAGAGTCATGGTTTCAGAGACGCTGTAGAAGGACAGAACACCTGCTCTGTGATCCAGGTAAACTCCTACTCTGGAGGAACAAGGACCTGAGACAGGAGTGTTCACACTGTTGTACCAAAAGTAATAACTGCTGTTGTCACAGTATAAAGCCCAAGATTTGTCATTGCGACCAAATTTACATTCATTTGAGCTCCCTGCTCTGCTGATATTCTTGTATGAAACTGCTACAGAAATGTCTCTTTTCCACTCCACCTCCCAGTAACAACGTCCAGTCAGACTCTCTCTACTCAGGACCTGACAATAATATGTGAATCTGTCTGGATGATGAGAATAAGACTGTTGTTCTGTCACTGATGTTGCTTTTCTGTTCCCCTCAGATAATATCAGCTGTGTGTTTGCTGTGTTTGGATCCAGAGTGATGTCACATGAATATTTCAAGAACTCAGCTCTGGTCTTGGGCTCTGGTTCTGGTTTTGGTTGTGACAGTAAAACGTCCACTTGAGTCAGTTTCTGTGAGATGTTTGTCCATCCCTCTCTCAGAACGTCCTGTAGTTTGTGTCTGATTTCTGTCACAGCTGCTGTCACATCCTGAAAGTGTGTGAGAGGACGGATGTTGATGCTGGATGAGTGTGTAGATGGACTGAGTGCTGACAGTGAGGGGTAGTCCTGGAGAAACTGGTTGTGATCCTGTGTGTGTGACAGCTTCTGCAGCTCAGCGTCTTTCCTCTTCAGCTCAGTGATCTCCTGCTCCAGCTTCTCCTGAAGCTCTTTGACTCGCCTCACTTCAGTTTCCTGCTGGGATCTGACCTGCTGCTTCACATCAGAGCGTCTTTTCTCCATGAGACGGATCAGCTCAGTGAACATCTTCTCACTGTGCTCCACTGCTTTATCAGCAGAGACATTGATGGCCTCCAGCTCCTGTTGAAGCAGCTCCACATCTTTCTCTCTGTCCTGGATTCTCTGCTGGATGTTTTGTCGACTCCCCTCCAGCTCTTTCTGCCTCTCAGTCCTTTCTGCTGCAGCTGAGACTGTGTCGTGGCCTTTGTGTTCATCCACAGAGCAGAGATAACAGATGGACTGTTGATCAGTACGACAGAACATCTTCATCACCTCATCATGAAGAGAGCAGACGTTCTCCTGGAGCTTCTTGGACGGATCCACCAGCTTGTGTTTCATCAACGGAGCAACTTCATAATGAGGCTGAAGGTGTTTGTCACAGTAAGAAGCCAAACACTGCAGACAGGACTTACAGGCTTTCAGTTTCCTCTCAGTGCAGAAATCACAGGCCACATCTTCAGGTCCAGCATAGCAGTGATCAGCAGCAGCAGCTTGGAGTCCAGTCTTCTTCAGTTCCTCCACTAAATCTGTTAACATGGTGTTTTTCTCCAGGACAGGCCTGGGTGCAAAGGTTTTCCTGCACTGAGGGCAGCTGTAGACTCTCTTCTCATCCTCATTGTCCCAGTGGGTTTTGATACACTTCATACAGTAGCTGTGTCCACAGGAAACAGTCACTGGATCCTTCAGTAGATCCAAACAGATCGAACAAGAGAAAGTTTCTCGGTTTAGTTGAACTCCTTTCTGCGCCATCTCTCGTTTCAGGAACAGCACTTGTCTGAGTTTGACTTCCTGATAAATGAAACTGCTCTGAACTCTGATCTACACATCATGTGTTTGTGCTCTGACTGTCTGCTCTTGTTGGTTACACCCATCATCAAACTGTAGATCTGAAGGGGAGGGAACCAGGAAATGACCGGGCAAAGTGGAGCTGGCTGTGTTTGAGATCAGGAAGAAGAGGGAGGGGTTAAAAAGGAGTGATTAGAGAGAGTTTATTGTTTCAAATGAACTCACTTCTAATTTCATCACATCTCATTTCAGGTTTTAGGAGAAAAACTCTTCTTAGATCAGACAGTTTGGAGATTAACTTTGAGTCCAAAGATATTTAAGATCATGCCTGATCCTCATAAAAGATTTGATTTAATCTCACTTGGTCCTGATGACAGTGAAGATCCACAAGATGGCAGCGTGTTCACAGCAGATACAACACTGATGCTTCACTGCGATTCATTTGAGTGTAAAGTCGACCTGTGAAGAGGCTGAGAAGAATTAATTCACGCGGAAACAGAGGGGCTAGTTTTGGAAGCAGTTTGCATAAGTCATGTTAAATTTAAATAAAATTACCATTAAATCAATATTGAGTGTTGATTCCTGATTTTGTGACCTCATAGTGAAGAAAACTAAAATGCTTTCAGGGTGAACAGACTCTTCCTCTTCATGTTGGGCTCCTGTTCACTCTGTGTGGACTCTTGTTTAATAATCACCTGTTCATTAAACATGACGCCTCATAAAGACTGAGAGCTGTTTGTAACTCTAGAAGGTCACAAAGTTCAAAATTTTTCAAAAAAAATTTGTTTTTGAAAACTTTAACTGAGGCTGTGCTTCACATTTCAACACCCCAACTTCTTTTTCTGCACTGTGGAATAAAGAAATAAATAAAAATTGAGCATAAAGTGAATATAGTGCCACATGTTATAGTAGCTTGATTTATTCTGCTCTTGCAGCTTTACTAAAAACAATCAAGAACAAATGTTATTTTACTTACAATAGAGAAAAAAACAACAAAAAAACAAAACACTTGGTTCATGTGAGTTTATTCATGATGTCAAACTTCAGTTCATTCACACAGTAAATCAGTAAAGTTGGTTAAATGTGTCTTGATCAATGGATTTCATGAACAGATTAACTTCAACCACAAAATCAGTTTAGTTTGATCTGAGTCTCAGCAATTGTCAAAGAAACTTATGATTTATAATCTGAATATCTGAGAATTCCGCTTTAATTTCTGAATCAGTTTGAATATTAACAGCAAAATGCAATGTCACAAAAAGATAAAAATAGGCCAAAGTTTTCAATACATCTGGATTTGGTCTCAGAATTCATTGGTGAACAAATAAAAAAAAATCAGCCCCAGAATTTCTATAAACATGATTACAGATTCCCTAATGCAAAAAGAGATGAGACAAAATATGAAGATGAAAAAAAAAGATCTGCTGCTTTCTCCATTCACACTCATGAATCAGAACAGAAACAATGTCTGATAAATGCATCATTAATACAAATAATCCACCAACATTTAGAGCAGAGACAAGTTTGATATTTTCATGCAGACAAATGTCAGTTCAGGTGAACAGAAATCATCATGAGCAGAAAAAGCCTCCATGGTTAAACAGACACAGGAAGGAGTGTTACTGCAACACACTCAAGCATTTACACAACAAAGGATGAGATGGAAAGTCCCGCCCACAAAGTTTGATTGACTGATAAAAAAAAATGGAAGAAGAAGAATGTAAATACAAAAGTTAAACCACTGTGTCTAAAATCAACAAAACACAACTTTTCTTTCTTTCTGTGAAAAGTTTATTTAGCATAACGACTGGTGAACTCTAGCAAATGTTTAAACATCTCTGTCAGTTTCTCGGCAGGTGACTAGTTTTAGAACAGAAAAGTAGTAGATTTGATAAAAACTTGAAAACATCCTTCGTATTGTCCATCAATCCATGTCAACAGGAAAAGATGAAATCAGAAACTGTTCCCTGAATAAACCGTAACTTTCGTTTTTTTCTTCCTTCTAAATTCATGGCCATTTTGAACTATATCGTTCTGTACTCTGGATTATTTCAAAGATTGGATTAAGGGTTAGCTGTTAAAATTGTGCATGTAGAAATTTCCTCTCTGGGATGGGTGAGGTTTTTTTTTTTTTCATTCAGTTTTACATGATGCAACATTCACTTCTCATTATCTTTTCTGTCTTGCTCTATGTGGGAATTTTTTAATGCTGCTGTCATGGCCAGGGCTCTCCTTTTAAAGAAGATTTTATATCCCAAGAGGTGAAGAGGGGGGGTGTTTCTGTTGAAATTTGGTGGGGTGAAGTGTCAGATACCAGGTATAGTCACATGGAAACATTTCATTGGAACGGTTCATCATTTTGTTTTTCTGAAATGCTACAGAATTCCCGTGTGTATGATCTCACAGGATTTGTTTTTTCACTTCCTCTTTCTCTGCATAAAAGCACGGTGAGAGCTGAGACAACGTTAGAAAAGTGCGTCTGTGTGTTTGACATCCTATCGAGCTCTGCAGGACATCAGAGATGAACGGAAAAGTGCTGCTGCTTGTTTTGTGTCTGCAGGTTTTCCTGCTGGTCTCAGCCTTTCCTTCTACTACTACGACCAGTCTGAGGGAAAACGATCAACAGCCACCCGAGGTGAGAAAAATTAATTTAAAAGATGTTGAAAGACACATAAGAGATTGGCTTTTTTAATACCTCCACTTCCAGCTTTAATTAAACCCTAACTCACGTCAGAAGTGCTTTACAATAAAGTGTTACTGGTTTATTATTTATCATGACAAGCTGGTCTTTGCTCCCCTCAATACCTCAATTTGTCTAAATCATCAACACTTGTGGGCTGCAGTCTTGAGGCTCAACCACTGTTTTCGTTTGCTTTGGGATTTGAGTTTAACATTTTGTGGTTAGATTAATGCTTTATATTTTTTTTGCAGGTGCCGAAGAGAAATGGCTACTTTACATCAGACTGTAGAAGAAGAATAGGAGGATGTGGTCCTGTAAGTTTTGAGACAGTTTGAGTTTATTCCTCTCTTTTTTAGCAACAGAATCTTTAAGTATTTACATAAACATAGCACAGAAGGCTGTTTGATCAATCATTTATTTTTTGTAACAATTCTTCTTGGAAACAAATCTCATACAGTTGGAAAGCCTGTGTATTAACCCCTATTTAAAAGGGGAATAAATCGACTTTCTAAGACACTGGGGTCAATTTCCAAGAAGAGCTGTGACAAAAACTATATTTCCTCAAACATGAATTTCCAGGAAATAGAAATTTCCTTGATTTTTGTGCTAGTTTATGTCTCTATGATTGGGTGTTTAAGATAAATGTCTGCATTTATTGTGATGATTGTAGCAGCATTTGTGCTGTGTTTTGAGTATTAAGAGGTGTCATTTTTTTTAAACTGATCTGGTTTTGTTACAGCTCTTAAGACGCAGCCGCCAGCAACACATAAGGTAAACAAAAACACATCAACAAGGCTGATTATCTTTTTGATCATCTGCACAATCATCTTCTGACATGAATAACAGATTTAGTTCTGTTTCATTTGCTCACTTATGTCATATTTTTTCCTCTCTTTTAATGGTGTATGATTGAAATAAGGAACAGCAGCTGACAGCTCTCAACCGTGACCTCTGTACTTCATCACCTCTCATCCTCTTCATGCTCTCCAAAGCAACAGCAGAGCCGCTCCTGGAAATAAGCTTTCTGTGCTGATTCTGCTCCTGTGGTCACATTTAATGTGACTGAAAACCAATGATGGATATAAAGCTGTTTAAAATCATGATTTCAATTCAAACCAGACATGTTCATATCTTGTTGTGTGTTAAATGATGTTTCTTGGGCAATTAATTCCAAACTGAATGTCACTGATGCTGGTTCTGGTCAAATGATATGTTTTTATATCAGCTTGTGTGCTGATAACACTAATGTACATTAAATTAATTATGAAGTTAAAATAATTTAACTATGTCCCCCATAACTTTCACTGATCCTTTGTATTAATTCAATAAAGCAGATCATGAAATCTGGACTCTGTGTTCAACCTTACATTTTTCAGTGGGCGAGGCTTTTTCAGTTCGAACGTGACAACAAGCAAACTTTGTGAGTTTATACCGTAGTTTAGTAGCTGACGACTGCTCTTCTGCTCTTTTGTTTCTTTTCTGTCAGACAGCCCAGTGTCTCTCTCCTCACTGCTAAACTTTGTCAGCTGGGGTGATGTTGTCACAGAGACTTCGGCGGGCCATAAATCCATTGGGAGGCAGAGAAATAGCATTTAGAAATAACCTATTTATGTGCTGAAAATCTCATTTGATTTATGGATAATGATCAGACATGTATCTATATATGAGACTTTTTCAAGATCACTTAAAAAGTCCTCACAGTCTCTGTAATCAAAACTGAGGAGCACAAAATGAACACTAGATGGAGCCAGAGCAGAGATCAGCTGATTGAGGAAACACTAAACCTTTCTTCCACTTTTACACTACATCATAAAATTCTCAGCATATTAAAATCCAACGGCTCCTGTCAAGGCTGTATGAGATAATAATATCAGAGGATATGAACTGAGATGAGAACATGTTTTGTCATCTATCGATCTGCTGGCACACCATGTGTTTGCTGATCCGGGCAGGAATGTCCCTGGAAGTTTTTCAACCTGTCAACAATATGATGAAACTGTCCTGCGTCAACAAACTGTTTTTTTTTAAATCCTACATCTCCTCTGTCCCCTCCTCTTAACCCACATATCAGTGAGCTTTTAAAGACAGGAGTCTGTATCAAACTCTTCACACCGTCAGTCATGGACAGGACTGTGCTGCTGCTCGTTTTGTGTCTGCTCATCTCAACCTTCACGTCTTCGGATGCAGCTGCTCTGAGGACGAACCATCAACCAGAGAGTCTGGTAAGAAGACGCTGGATCTCCAGGGTTTTTTTTCCAAGATGTTTTCAATAGACAGAAGGATTTGATGAAACAAATGCAACTTAAAATCTACACACTGCACCTTTAAATTTGAGTTTCAGACATGTTAAGACAGAGCTGAAATAGTCTGTATTCCTCCTGTTTTTCTCACAGAGCCGACACTCATCACACTGCTGGAGGAGGCCGGGTGCATGCGCTCTTTTTGGCAAGGTCAGTTCAGCTTTCTGGAAGCTACAAAATATCTGGTTTTTATCTCATGAGGTGACTGACAGGAGAGTGATGTGTGTTTGCTCTTTTACAGGAAGCCCCTCAAGTCCCTACAGTGGTAAAATGAATACTTACAAAAAAATGTTGAATGTTGTTTAAGCTTTGATACTGAGCTGAATTAAGAAACTTGTCCTGATACTCTCCCACTTCTCTCATTCCAGGGGCCCATTAAAGTAGACCCAAAGATTCTTTCGGAAATTCCAGATCCAAGGTCAGCGTTCACACCTTTTCAAAGTGAAATAAAAAACATGTCATGAAGTATTTGCCTTTCTCTGATAACTTTTTGTTTCCAGCTCTTCATTTCATTGACCTGCGTCTCTGTCTGTTTTCAGTCGAAAAGATCGGGACAACTCCTGGCTTGAAGACCTCGAGATGGAAGCCTTGTGACGTGAAAACCGTCAATGATCACATCGTCTCCCCCAGGAAACTTTTATTGATATTTTATTGAGCCCCCAGCTACCCTTAGATCGCTGCTTTATTACTTCACTGTTTTATGATGTAATTTCTTAAATAGATGATCTTGTGCCAGAGCTTTGCTGATTTGTAACCGTTGTTTGTCAGTGATGCAGAGAAAACATTCATTATGTCCTGTAAAAACTTGAGAAAAATGGTTTCTATCTTGAATGGAATTAAATAAAAGTTGGGGAAAAGTTGAGTTAAAGCTCCTGTGAGGAATTTTTTGTGATAAATTTGGCGCCCCCCTATGGACAAAGCTGCACATCATTGCTTTTTTTCCTCTCCCTTTTTTTTTTTTTTGGTACATGTGGAAGTTGTGTTTTCTGATCAGAAACCTCATGATGTAGTCTTTTGAGAGTAAAGTAGAAAAACTGAAGGTAGAGAAAGCTGTCATGATATTAGAATTTTAACTAACAATTATCATGGCAAAAAAGAAAATAATATTATGATGATTATATTATCAAGGTGATGAGATTATTATACAGATGATCACAACAATGATATTGTTATGAAAATGATACCATGATGATACAGATATTATCCCCATCAGGAAAATGCCATGACAATGCCACATAAACAATATTGTCATGGCAACTTAAAAATCAGGATGAGGATGTTTTGATGTAATCATACCATGATCTGGATATCATTGCAACAATGATATGATCATGAAAACAATATCATCATGAGGAGTGAATTAACACTATGATGATATTTTCATGTCAATGATATTATCACCACAACAATATTATCCAAAAGAGAGTGTTATCATGGTAATGATAATATTAAAGGCAGGGTATGTAGGGATTTTTGATTTTTTTTTTTTTTTATTTGTTTGCACACAACATCCAAACTGGGCTCCTCCTCCATGGCTCAGCATCAGCATGTCAATGGTGACACCTGCCAAAGCACCTGTGACTGAACGTTAAGTGTTTGTCCAGTGAGTGAAGAGGGGTGCAGCTTAGCCGTAGGTCAGTTATGTAAAAAACAAAAGTACAACAAAGAGTAAGTGCACTGCTAAAGAACAAGGAAAAGGCAACAACTCAAGCTGACAACAGAGCGAAACAGAAACAGTCGGCTTCTCTACGATAAATCAATAACAACTTTGAAAAATATTTTCTTGGGAATTGTGTTGTGTTGAACCAGACTGTATATAGAATGGACAGTGTGGCTCCGCCTGTTAACGTTCTACGATTCTGAAGCCAAAAAACCCCGTTTCTCTAGCCGCCAATGTGCAGCCAGAGTCTGCGCAGTAGAGAATTTCCGGTGGAGCCAAGTAAAAAAGGAAATAAAAATATTTATTTCTTCGTCTTTGGAAGGTTTAGTCTCCTTCTGGCTCTCTTTCCCAAAGTTTCTTATATCCCTGATAAAAACTACTCAAGAACAGCAGCTGTCAACTATCGTAAAACAAAACTTACAACAAGGTTTTTAACGTCCAATAACTCATGAGAAACTAACTTCTCAGTAAAAAAACACTTGAACACAATGCAGCCAAATTACACAGTCGTACCACCTTAGCGTAAGGATGATAGAAATGTTACTACCAGGTATCCCAATTTTTTTAAGTTTTCCGTCGTTAAGTCCACTTATTACAGTCTATGTGTTGAACCAGGTGGCTAAAATATTCCATTTTGTATAAATCACCTTTTTTTTAATGGTTTGTCTATAGTTTCTGGTATACCAGTTGTTAATTTAGTGTAACATTAATGAATCCTGGTTGTGTCCTACCAGTGTTCATCTACCAACTCCAACCTCACCAAGCAGAGCAAAACCTGGCTCTTCATTTTATTGATAAACTCTCAGGTTTGAAGAATGATGAAACTTTAAAAAGAGGATAGGTAAATCTTTTCATCAATGGTCTTGTTTGCTGTTAGATGACAAATTATAGAGCAGAATTACTGAAAAAGTCGATCATTTTTGAGACTTTATCTGCATAATAAATTCATTCAAAGCAGCATTTAAGAGGCTTATGACAACTTCCTGCAGGTGCCAGATTTACAGAGTTTCTTCCAGTGGTTTTAGTTTGCAGGCAGGTTATCAACCTGGGTGTGGATGTGAACCTTACAACACAGACACGTCTGAACACGTTACAGCTTGAGAAGAAACACTTCAGTATTTTTGGTTATGGATGGTCCACATGCAGTGGTTTTTGTGTTTATAGTGAACGAGTCTCCATATTGATGTTATTGGCATCAAAGTGCAGTGAAGTATTTCTGAAAGCAAAGATTTCATGGTTTTCTTGTTTATATTTTTGCTCTGATGCTGGAATGCCTCAGTTAAATAAACAAAAACAAATCCCTGCTTGTTTATAGATAAAGAAAATATTGTCACTATTGTAAACTCCCTCAGCTGACGGATGTGCTCTGACTCAGTCTGAGGGTTTCCTCCCCTCTCTCTCTCTCTCTCAGAAGTATGATTACAATGTGCGTGTGTGTGTGTGTGTGAGAGAGAGAGCAGCAACAAAAGTCAGCTGTATTTACAGAGACTGACTCCAGACTCTCTGTCTGCTGAGGAGAAGCACTGTATGGAGGTAAGGATCCTGAAACCAGTTTACAGCTGATTTCAAAATAATTACATGCAGCTTGTTTCTCTACTGTGGTGAATCTGATTGTTTTAGATCTTATTCTTCATGTGCTGTTTACAGTTTTAAGGCAGATCAGGATGAAATACTTTAATTTTATATAAGGTGTGTGAATATCAGTGAGTATCTCTATGTGTGGGAGTACATCAAGTTCAGCTACGAAGTAAAAGAAATGTGAAAATAGATCACAGGCATCAAAAAGTTGTTGAGCAAGGGTGTGCAAACCTTTTTCAAAGAGAGCCACAATTTATTTTGTGAAAATGACTCAGAATCAGCAGCTCTTATTGACATTTTATTAACCATGAAAATAACATATGAATGCTGTTGATGTTTCTGTAACATCATTGTTCCATCATTACAGACTGATGAAATCAAAGGTCACCTGTCTTTTCAGGCGTCTCTTGATACCTCTGACCAAGGAAAATGTTCTCCATTAGGGGGCAATATGGGGAAAATACGTCAGGATGTTTTGTCAAGACCTTTTTACTGGGCGTCTAAGAAGACATGGGGAAGATTTTTTTTGCAAGCCCCCTCAAAGTATTTGCAAGATCTCACAAAACCTTTGGGACATCTTTCATGTATGTATATGTCACTGGTGTTTCGGCGTAAAGTGTGACCCTGCTAACTGGGGACTCTCATCACCAGTTAACACGGTCACTTTTAACTCTAAAACACCGGTGGCTCTGTAACAGTCAGAACTTGATAGAAGTTTTCTCCATGTTTAAGTATCGTTCCTGTAAATTGATCAGAGAACAACCAAATATTTTTATGCTGCTCACAGTTTAAATTTAGTGTTTGAAGGATGCTAACTTCTTTGAGTGAATGAAACTAAACGCCACTTCCATTAATACAATGCATAGGCATGATGAAACTTCCAAAAGGTTTTGCAGAATCTCGCAAAATTGTGTTTTTTTTTTCCCATGTACCCTTAAGGGCTAAGCACTTTAATGGCCTGCCAACATTTTAAGACCCAAATTTCTAATATCCTGCACCATTTTTTGCCCATTCTCATCATTTAATATCTAACGTTTTTCTAAACTCTCACATTTTCTCATCATGATAAAACCATTCATTTAAAGACAAGTCAACTGAAAGAATTGTTGAGTTTCTGCAGAATTTACAGAACTTCAGCTTTATACCAGTAGCCTATACACAGTCTAAACGTAGGTTGGTGAGAAGTAATTAGATGTACTTTGGTTTTCTTTGTACACAAGACGGAAAATGGAAATGTAAACATAATTTAGAATATGGTTTATAACATGTCGGCTGTGTTTTTACTTCAATAATAATGAAGCTAAGTAGTTACTAGATAACTGGTGGTTAGTTATACAACAGTAGAATAGTTTTTCTAATCAATAAGAAAGTCATACAAATCTCTGGAATGTGTTACCGTGGCAACTGATCTGCATAAGTTCCTCCTCACTGGTGGAAACCTCATGCTGCTTTGGAAAAATGAAATTAACAGAAGAAGATAAACAGCTTTAATACAGAATTTTAAAGTTATTGAAGGAAAAGACGAGTTCATGTTTACCCCCAATTGTCATGGTAGGGAGACTACTGTTGTTTTTTTAAACTTGAAACCTCTTTTATTGGATTCCTTGATGGGCAAAATGTACATTTGACACCAAATGTATCATTATAGCCATCACAGAGGCAAAGATATTGGGTCTAGAGTGATTTCGGCAAAAAAACGAAAAAGAAAAAAACAAAACAAAACCCTCCTATTTCAGATTTAAAGTGTGATGTCACTTGTGTCCTCGAATAAATTTGTTTCCATGGTCCTAAAGTACTTCTATCTCAAAGGGGACATTTGCATCATGACTTGAAATCAAAAGAATTAAAAATCAAAATTCAATTAAAATCAAAATTCATAATAATTAACACATTTAAAGTTGTAAGCTAAGGGCTGGATAAAAATGGATTTTAAGCTACAATATTCATGCTGTTTTTTTTTTTTTAAAAAAGCAAAGGCTAAACGTATGAGTCAGTGATAAATAAAAAGCACACGTCCATTTGTGAAATCAAGTTGAACGACAAACAGTCAGAGCCTGTGACTGTCCAGCTCGACTGACACTTTATCAGTGAGTAACATTACTAAACTGAACTTTATCTTGGGTGTGTTGGTTCATGTGGTTGGAAAATCCCAGGAGCTGAAAGTTCATAAGATCTGCACTTTTCCAAAAGCTGCCCTTTGCTCTGGAACCACAAACAGAGAGGAGTGGTTCAGGTCAGGACAGGATGACGTCCGCATGTTGACACGAGAAGTAAACAAAGATGTTATCAAGCTGAAGAGTTGAGACAGCTGCTTTCAGAGACCTTTTCAGAGATTGTTAAATCCAGATGTTATTGGCATTTTAACACCTGACCTTCCTGCTGTTTGAGAATTTCTCATTCCTTCTCTGCAACTTCAGGCATTTCAGAAAATTGGCCAATAAAACTCAAGTGCGCGGAGGCCGAACTGTGACTATTCGAGATGAAGTCAAGTAAAGTGAAGCACACCATCGAAGCTTCATTTATTCAGGAAATCAATCTTTTTCTTTTTGTTCCTGTAATGTATAAAAATACTTCAGTTGACTCATCTTCAGCTGAGGCTGAGGGTGAGGGTGGTTTCAAGAATGAGTCCTCAAAAACGTGACTTCTGGGCCGTGACATTACCACACCCATTAAATCACTTCCTGGCTGACTTCTGCTTCTGTTGCTTGATCAAGTCTTTTACCCAGTTTTTTCAGATGTTGTAAGACAAACCAGTGTCCGTTAAAGCACTGAGATGTGATGTTAATGATCTCATGTTGATGTTGACACCTTCCCCATCACAATAGCTACAGACATTCAAAACTATAATGTGAAAATAGTCTTATTGCTGCTTTTTAAATTCATAAAGATACGCAGTGACGACTCTCCTCAGTTTCGCCCCATCCATCACTATTTCAGTGTACCAGGACTTTTTGACAGCTGCTTGTGCTCTTTCCTGTCCACTACAAATCTCAATTTCTTTTTAGGATCCAGAATGGCGTTACAAGACGCTGACTTGTCTGCTTTTGCTGCAGAGTACCGCCAAACTCATGTGAACAAGCAAGCCTCAACAAGGCTGGAAAAATGAAAGAAAATCAGAGGAAAGAGTTCAAGAATCTGGTTCTCTGGAATTATCTTTTGGTTTTATCAGTGGTAGATACTGAAAACTTCATAGAAGAAAAACACCAAAAATAAACAGGGGATTGCAGTATTTATCATTTTATCACAAGTGACAACCTCTGTTTAAAAAGAAACATTTCCAGGGTTGAGGTGCTAAAACTGCAGTTCATTGAATGTCCACTAGAGGCCAGAAATCACATACCCATCCATTCAAAAGATACCGTATTTTTTAAAACTATTTTTAATGCACAGAGTTGCAGAGTATATTTTATTTCTTTCATAACTCACTAGTAGTAATTCTTCTTTGGACGCTTGTTATGTTTTTCAACAGAACAGGTTGGGGGACGTTCAGATGGAGCTCGTCTATCTACAGAGCCCCCTAAGGGTCACGGTGAGGTTTTTTTTTGGGGGGGGAGACTATTGCATTCCCTCACAATACCTTTTCGAGTTTGTTTCCATGTTGCAATTTGCAGACGGTCTTTGAACGTCCGAGCACCAGCTGCCTCTGTGTTGCAGCCAATGCAGGTTTCCCAACGTGAAGCAATGACTCGTTTTGAGAAAATTACAATTGTAGCTCGCGGTCAACATTGCTGTGACTGCAGATACGTGTCTGTGTTGTTTCTGAAATGCTCTGATGAGGAGTTATTAATCATTTTATATTATCATATTGAATCTCTATCTTTCTAACTTTTCTGGATCCGTTCTCTGAAAACTTACTTCAGAAGGATCTGAAGACAAAAAGGTACTGCGAGGGAACGCAAAAACTTTTGTTTCCCCCCCCAAAAAACTCACGTTGACCCTTAGGGGGCTCCGTATCTATCAATATCATGCTTGTTTACAAGTATACTGACTAACCACTCCCTTTAGGTGGCGTCACTTTCTTTGGATCAAACTGAAACTTCTGGTCTACAAATATGAGAATGAGCAAAATTAGCAATTCAGACAAATTTTGGCTCTGAAAACAGTTTTTTTTTTTTGGCTTGGTGTGTTTGTGACTTCTGGTATTCCCAGACACTTAAGGAACAGCAGATTTTAGCACTTCCTTGTTGTCTCATGTTTTCAGTCCAGAGGTCGCCGCTTGGTTTTGTTCCTGACTTATGAATTTTCCGAGCTGATCACTAATCCAGAATATCTTCTCTCACAGCTCCGTCCAATGAACATGGATTCATCCGAGGAGTTCGACTACTACTACCATGAAAACATCAGCTACAACTTCAGCTATGAGGACTACCCCGCTCTCTGTAAGAAGGGGGATGTCCGCTCCTTCGCCGCCGCCTTCCTCCCCATCATGTACACCGTGTGCCTCGTGGTCGGACTGGCAGGGAACGCGTTAGTCGTGGCTGTCTACGCGTACCACAAACGCCTCAAAACCATGACGGACGCCTTCCTGACTCACTTGGCCGTGGCCGACCTGCTGCTGCTCTTCACGCTGCCTTTCTGGGCTGCTGACGCGGCGAGGGGCTGGGAGCTGGGAGAGGTGGTGTGTAAGATCGTGTCGGCTTGCTACACGGTCAACTTCACCTGCTGCATGCTGCTGCTGGCGTGCATCAGCCTGGATCGCTACTTGGCGTTAGCTAAAGCGCAGGGGAGAGAGCAAAGAGGGCTGCTGGGAAAGTTCACCAGGAGACACTGTTGGAAAGTGTGTTTGCTGGTTTGGACGACGGCGTTCTCGCTCGGTGTTCCTGATTTGATCCTCTCAGAAGTTCGGTGGATGTCTAACAGGAGCGTTTGTATGACCGTGTACCCTCCATCGATGGCTGGAGGCGGGAAAGCGGTGTTAGAGATGTTGGAGGTTCTGTTGGGGTTCCTGCTTCCCCTCATCATCATGGTGGTGTGTTACTGCAGCGTGGCCTGGACGCTAAAGAGCCTCCCCGTTGAGAGCAGAAGTAAAAAGTGGAAAGCTGTACGCGTTCTCCTGATCGTCGTAGGCGTGTTCGTGGTCACCCAGCTGCCGTATAACGCGCTGAAGGCATACAGAGCCATGGACTCAGCCTACGTCTTAGTGACGCACTGTGACACCAGTAAAGTGTTGGATCAGGCGGCGCAGGTGACGGAGAGCTTAGCGCTCACTCACTGCTGCCTCAACCCCCTCCTCTACGCCTTCATGGGGTCGTCCTTCAAGCAGCACATGATGAAAGTGGCAAAGAAGTTTGGGGAGAGGAGGAGGAGGAGGAGGAGGGACGAAACGACTGTGGAGGAAGGAGTGGAGATGTCGTTTAATTCCCACAGTGCATCTCAAGAGACGAACACTTTCTCCATATGAGGCACAGATGATGTGCGGAAATCATGAACTTGTAAATATTTTCCACACACTCCAAAAAAGATATTTTTTGTGTTTTTTCCCTGACAGTCAAAAATCATTTTATATATAAAAAAGAAAAAACTGTAATGACAGACAAGTATGTGTCAAAGTTTAGGCAAAATATTGTTTCAAAATCTTTTCAATGGCAACAAGATACTATGGTGTTTCCAGGCACATTATTTAACAAATAGTCTCAACTAATTTTTCATACAATAAGCAAATCATGAATTCATACATGTAATTGTTAAGCAATTCTATGAATACAACCAAAGTTATGACAGAAAAACTTGTGAAATTTGGTCAATTGCCGCAAAACCTGAGAGGCTATCACTAAAATGAAGAGCCAGGTTACTTTTGCTCTGCTTGGTGAGGTTGGAGTTGGTAGATGAGCACTGGTAGGACATAAGCAGGATTCACTAATGTTTCATGTGTCAGAGCACTGGGCTGTGAGTAGTGCTCAATGTAACCAGCTAATAAACTTCAGTACAAACTCACAAGATACTTTGTTGTCACGTTTCAAACAACAACGCTATGTACCGTAACTGTTTATAAATACATTCAAGCCTCAGTGTGTTGTATCCGGTAAAAAAAACTGGTAAGAGTCATCTCATCTCGACAGTTTGCCTGAGTTCTCTGGCCAAAAAGTAGCTCCAGATAGATCTCACAGTCCCCTTAAGGCTCCCTGCTACACAAATCTCCTTCCCTCTGATTGGTCAACACTGTGGAGGTTTTGATTTTTAAGGCTGGTAATTTTTTGCAGTTTACAAACAGATTCAGGGATTTCAACAACATACAACTGTGTAGAGGTTTAAAAATTTGCACACATTTAGTCTGACCACCCGGCATTGTTAAATCTATGTTTGAAACATGGGAAAACAAAGTAACCCTGAGAGCAGTGATTTCCAACCTGTGGGTCGCGGCCCCTTGGTGGGCAGTGAAGGTATTGCAAGTGGTCTGCCAAATCATTTCCCAAATTGTATGATTTTTTTTCAGTGGTGACAGGGGGGGTTGATGTAAATATATAAAGATGAAAATATACAAAATACATTTTTGATTGTCTAAAATTAGTTATGTTTAAAGAATATTAAAAATGTTCACATACTGATATATTAAAACACATACACACACATTGGATTCAGCATCTGTTACATTGTCAACCAATTATTACATTTTTGGTTTTGTTACATTCTTTTTAAATTACATTTCTGGTCATTGTTATAAATCAGGCCTCAACACAACCCTATTTATGAGGTCAGCGTTAGGCCTTGAAAACTTTTGAGGCTGAAAAGTGGGCCCAGAGTTGGAAAAGGTTGGGAACCATTACCTTAGAGCAATAACTTGGGTAATATATTAGACATGTACCTGCTATGGTTATGCTTGTATGCCAATATCACACAATACTTGTTTTAATTAGCATCCTATAAAGTGTCTTGTCATGCTTAAAGCAAATAAAAAAATTGTAAAGAAGCAGATAATAACATGTTGTTTGTGTTTTGTTGTGGCACACAGGAAACACAATGAACTTCAACCAAAATCTGATAAATTCATTAAAGCTCAACCTCAGAGATTTTTCATGCAGAGGAAATCAGAAAGTAGAGGCAGAGTGCAGGGTCTCTACATGCAGAAACTGTGTCTGAGTGTGGGTGGGGTTGTTTTTTTCAGTTTGTGCATCGTCTGGTGGAAAATGTTATTCATTATGTTATTCAATTCTCTGAATTGTTGTTTTTGGTTTTACATAAGAAGGAAGTTTTCCGAGAAACATGTAACGCTGCCATCTTCCCACACAGAACAAGAAAAGGTTAATGAACTCGATCCTCTTCATGAAACATTGAGGAGAAACAGAAATCACAGACTACTTAAAATCTGATGGAAGAGAAAATAAGGAACAGCTTTAAACTTATGAACTTCATTGAAAGTAATCCATCTTTGTTCTCCAGCTTATCTGTGCTGAGATAAACACTCTTCATCCTTTGGATGTGAGACGTGAGCAGAGACTACGAACCAGATGTGCGACAAATGCCTGTCTGCAGAGTGAAGAGAGGACACTTTGTTTTCCTCCTAACATTGCTCCAGCTCAAGTTGATGTTTTGTTTTTCTCTTCTATGGGCAAAAAGAGGCAATAAGAAAACCAGAAATCTCAGTCTCCGTCTCAGTGTGGTGTTAATTCCTGAGTTTCTCCCAACTTGCAGCAAACACATTTCCCATTTTCATTGGAAAAGCCACAGTTTTGTTGCTTCTAAATTCCTCAGAACATATGAGACAAATTTACTCAGAACATTCAGCACAGATTACGTCCAAGCACGAATAAGAGGGTGTATGACCCACTGTGAAATAACTTTTCATGAAGTGATGTTCTGCTGAAAATTCAAGCTTCTTTGCAGTCATTTCTCATACTTTACCAGTGCAGCTGTTTAACTTCAAAGCTGAAAAAAAAAAAGTATTGTATACATTCTTTCCACATGTGCAGCTGGGGGTTGGAGCAGTGTAAAGAGCTGCACAAATAAAAAAAAAATACATCACTTATCATTTTCTGTACAATCATTACAAAACCTGCTAGTGATAGTTTTTGATGTATTTCAACATCATCTTTCTCAAAAGGGAAGGTGAGGGAAGTTTTTGTGTCAAGTGTTTTTCAAAAAATGAAAGTTATTTCAAGCTGGTTTAGAGTTGTTTCTTGTGATGCTAAAAACAGAATTCAGCTCCAAGTGCATCATGACTGCATCAATTTTTCTGGACTGATTTGAGTGTGCACAGACGCTCACCTAAAGACAGAAAAAACATTTGTTTGGCATCAGTTACCTGGAATATTGGTTTATGAATCTCTGTGTTTAAGGGACTGTGGAGACTTTCTGAGTGATCTTGAACAAGTCTCATATCTAGATATATATACACACACCTGATCATGATCTACAAATTAATATGAGATCATCAGGGCTAAAATTGGTTATTTTCAAAAGCTATTTCTTAGCGTCTTGGTCAGGTCGGGCAGAGCACCACACCGGGTGATTGAGTTTAGCAGTGAGAAGAGAGATCTGTGTTAATCTTTGTTGTAAAATTATTTCTGTGATTTACTATGTGGTAATGGTAAACACTGGAGCCGGACTGTCTGACAGAAAGGAGGTCAGAGCAGAAGAAAGGTAAAAGGGAGAGTGATAGAGCACAGGCTGGAGGCTAAAACACAAGCTAAGCTGTTTGTGATAGTGTTCACTCCAACCCACATGCAGCTGAACTGCGGTGATCTGAAACCAGAGAGGCTATCAACAAAATGAAGAGCCAGACTACATTTGCTCTGCTTGGTGATGTTGGAGTTGGTAGATGAGACAAACCAGGATTCACTTTACATTACAGACAACTAAGTCTTTTTTGTTGTCAGGTTTCAAACAACAGCACTACATCATCGTGTTGTGTTGATGTATATAAAGTTTCTCCTGAACAAAGAAGAGTTCAAAAGTAAATGCAATCTCCGTTCATTTTTTGAAACAAATACACACCTTGTTAAGAGTCATGTCATCCCTACAGTTTGTGCTCCAGCCAAAGTAGTTGCTACAAATCGTTTCAAATGGTTTTATAATTTTAGCGTGTAAGATCAGAGGCTCCAGAGCGATGCCTCTGGGAACACCGTGTCGTTTAAACACACTCAGATGTGAAAATACTGGACGAAAGTAGTTCTAGCCCTTTAAACAGAATGTAAAGTGGTACAGGAGTGTTTACAACATTACAGACTATTTACCTAAGCCCTTCACTAATGTAGCTCCAGATCATGAGGGGACCTGAATGAAAACAGGTGCTTTATTACCGCTTTGTGCTATAGACCTGAGTAAATACACTTCAAATTAAAGAAGTGTTGAGGGATTTCAAATGTTACAGAACTTCATAAATTGACATTAAATCAAGGGATAAAACTCTTTTGTTGTCACGGGAAGGTTTCTAGTCTGTCAAAACCAAACTAAAATACTGGGTCCATTTTTATGTTAGATATTAACTCATCACTACAGAGTTACATGCCTTTTAACAGAGCTGTAATTTGTTTCTTTTATAATGTTCTATTTAGATTTTTTTACTGTTTTTGTGTACCCCAGCTGGTACGAATAAAGTGACTCTTTAACTGCTTCTGGAGGTCAGACTCTTGCACACGTGCCTCCTCATGTGGAAATTATCATTCTAAACTTTTCCATCTGTTTCCCGTGCAAAACATTTCAGTCAGCCGAAGAGGAAAAGGTCTGTTGACGTAGAGAGTGTTACAGTCATTACACTTTGTATAAATTAAACAGAAAACTGTGATTAACCAAGTCTTTGCTTTAATTTATACAAAGTGTAATGGTGATACAGCTGAGTGCATTTTACAGTCACTCAAAGTTTTTCTGCTTCTATCACCATTTTTCTAAAAATACTATTATTATTCGTCACAAAAACAGTTTTTATTGAGACATGTTTTCAGGAATTTTTATATAAACAAAGTGAATTAACAAAAGGTAAAAAAAAACATACATAAATACACAAACAGGCACTTGTGGCTCTTAGCATCGGACAATTTAGATCAAAATATGGCTAATATATATTTTTAAATTATAACATAAGGCAGTCAACCAGCATCAGTTTAACAAACTGGAACCAGGAATGATTGTTCTTTAAATTAAGTTAAAAAATATTTCAGCTGAACTTTTTTAAGATATATACTTTATAAAACAAAAGATCAAGAGAACAAAGATGGCAGTGCCACAATAATTTAGGAAAGAAAACTTTCTGGCATTTCACAGCAAAACAAGAATTAAAAAAAGTGAACTAAATATAAATTTTAAATACAACCCTTTTTTTGTCATACAAAATATAACTATGTTAAGTTTTCACACACTGAACTCTGTGTAATTAAAGTGACTGACTGTATGAACCTAAATGAAAGTCCATATGAACTACAGCACAGCAAAGAGGGATGAGGATCAGGTCTCAGTCTTTCTGTGGGTTAATGAAAA